>DWJS01000409.1:0-11536 GCA_018248975.1 Codatractus imalena | reverse complement strand
CATGAAAGGAAGTAATCAGGCCATCTTATCAATTAAATCACCAATCTCAATATCGTAGCGTTTCGTGATATGCTGCATTTTGTTATCATATTTCTACATTGATTACCTACTTAACTTTTCAACATTACAACAACTTGATCATCTTTAAGCATATATTTGGAATGTTTTAAAAAACTACAAGTTCTTTACTCTTCTTTAAACGCCACCGGTCTTCAGTACTTTTCTATAGACTGAAGACCATTCAGAATTCGTACTTCTTAAACTTGGAAAAAATACAAAAATGAGCATCAGGTTGCTCATAGATTTTAAACATAAGACCACATTTGAAATATAGAAAATAAGCTTCCGCATAAAGTAGTAGATCATGAAGTCCACTAGATGATCATGAAGTATAAGCATTTGAAGATTTTGAGCATTAAAGATGGTTTGTCGTAAAAATAAGCTAGAAATATTGAATATGAACGTGAGGTCTATAACAATTCAGTTGAGCATGAAGTTTCCAAATAGATCCAGTGTGCAATCTCTTCGTGGCGACTAGACAGCATTGCCAGCGCTGTGGATGCCGTTTACGCTCAGCGGAATGGTATTGAATTCGTCCTCCAGGTCCTCGGTTTTCCTGTGGAAGAAACATTTAATTTAGATCAAGTAAACGACATCGCAAATATCCTAAATCTTAAATGTAACGTCCAATATTTCGCATTAAGCATTGGAATAATTTCATAATTTAATATTAATCTTCATAACTATCAAACATATTACCGAAACCATAAAGAAGTAAACGAAGACTTGTAATTTATTTCAAGGTAAATATTAAGAATATGGATACACCTTATTCAGGTTAAGAATTCTTTCCAATCATAAATTCCAACGATTAAATAGAAATAAAAATTAAAATACAAAACGTAATCTGTACAAAAAATCAACTCGGTTCCGCCCATCATTCAGAGAAATAAAAATATAGTCCCAAATACAAAAATCTGATAAGTTATAACGACATCAAAGGCAAATCACATTAATGGGATCCGGAATAATCTTGCCAAAACAGGCCGTGACGTCACAGCGCGGGCGTCTTTCATCAACAAATTTATGAAATAACGAGATCCCTCAAATTATAATTTGCGGTAATGAAATGAAGACGCTTTGAATTTAATCTGCTTAGAGAATCCTTTCGAACCCAAGACGTAATTAACTAAACCAGGGCTGGCGATACCACCTGCGGTCGCCGTAATGATACGGCGCGAGTGGATAGATTGATTAAAAACTTAAATAGTCGGTTTTAACGTTCTCAATTTATAGTTGAGGTGGTTAGGGTTTAATTAAGGTCAGTGCTCAAGCTGTTGCAAATCTAGGGGCATTAGGTAGCTTCGTAATAGCTGGTAGTACAATAGATATGTGGCAGACATATGAGATTTATTCAGAATTTGTATAAAATTATGATCAGACCTGATAGCAAATGGTACTGCCATTAATAAATAGCCGTAATCAAAATAATCAGAAATCTTTGAGTTTAGCCAAAATTTGTCACGCTTGAAACCTAAGTTGCACAAATTGGCTGGACTTTGTCTAACAATAAATTTTAAACCAGATGATAGCAGCACAGAAACATAGTGTCGAAACTTTGTTACTTGCATCCACTGTCCTTTGTCGCTGATAGAGGACAGTGGATGCTATAATATCGATGTTCTTATAGTCGTTACTGCTTGTTATTGCTTGTTACTTTATTGCCGATTTTAAATACAATTCCAGATATTTGAATTGGCTAATCGGTGGAAAAGTGCAAACATCGCAGTCATACGAGTATGAAGCCACTTGATGGCTGTGTGTTCGTTCGCTACTTTTATAAAACGGGCCAAGTGCGAGTCGGATTTTCACACGAGGGGTCCGGTACCATTATCAATAGATCAAGCAAAAAACGGCAAACAAATACACTTACGTGGCGACAAGCACAACACCATATATCGTGACATAACATTGCGATATCACACTTCATGTAAGTATACGTCATCAGAAGTCGAGCATTTATAAATAATTGTCATTGTTCGTTGCCATTTTTGAACGAAGTTATTTTCATCTCTATTCATTTCGGTAATTGTGGTTAAGGTCCATATTCTGCGACAATTTCAAGTCTATCTATGGTTCAGAACACACAGCTTTGTGACTGAAGGATAGACAGATAGCGGAGCCTTCGTAATAGGATTCGGTTAGTTCTTTTTGCATACGGAACCCTAATAAAAAGCGATAGAAATCGCGTATATTTGAAAACCCCGCTGCATACTCCAAAACAGCGATTTAAGTAGGTCAAAGGTGTGCCAATATTAGCAAGCAAACAAGACGCGAACGCTCAATCAAACGCAATATGCATAGAGCATACGAGTTTGATTGCCGATGGAAGTGGAATAGTCGATCTCATATCGATTTCATATTGTGCTTCTGGTACTAGCGATCTCATGGAATAGGCAACCGCTACTACTGGCTACGTGTCTCTCCCCACTATGGACGGCTTAATCCTTAAAGATTTAAAAACAGTAACGAGAATAATCAATATAGTTATTTTTTAAATAAGAAGTTGCTATGATGATGATGTAGATCCGATAAAGCATTTATTGGAATTTTCGTCTGTCTGTCTGATTGTATCTGTCACTAGAAGTAATGGACAGATTTTGATAACATTTAGTATGGAAACAACTTAACATCAGAGTTTTAATCAAATATATTTTTCAAGGCAGAAACTTATTTTATTCTCACAGAAAAGAACAACTGCTTCTAGCGAGTAATAATAATAATAAAAATAATACAATTTATTTTACCTAGAGAGAAACAATATGAATGTAAATTATTTTTAGGCAATACAAAAGGCGGTCTTATCGCTAAACAGCAATTTCTTTCAGACAACCTAAAGTTTTATGTGAAAAATATATCTCTATGATTATTAATTACTATGTGTACCCGCGACTTAGTCTGCGTTGTAAAAAAACAAAATCGTAAAATACTCTGTACCACAACGCTTACCATTGCTTGTCCAAGGGAAAGAAATACACATCTTTGTATGCGTAGTTCTTACAAAAAAACATAGTTTCTTAAAATTTTCATACCTTTATATTGCATGAAGATGTTGAACATATTTTTAGATAACGACCGAGTATCTAAGTAAAATTACAAAAATGATGATTTCTATCTGCGTATCTTTTTGCGTGACGCGCCTACAACAGAAGACCTACATCGCTTTATTTATATAGCCAAATGGTATCGTGAAAAACGATTAACAAAATCCAAAGTTTATTATAAGCTACTTACTATTCCAGAAATATTCGTGGTCTACATAAAATGGTTCATATCCATAGATGCGGGAATACGTCAGTGCAACGTCAGCGCTGTTTCACTAGCTCAAAATAATTCGTTTAAATTTCACAATTATTTCTATTTAGGATATATTTTGTCAACCCTATGAGTTCCACAACTAAGACTACATCTTAAATCTTTGCAAGACGGACCGGACTAAGCAACTTTGATATTCTGAATTAAGTTAAAGGCCACCGTTACTTATCAGCATCTAACTTATATAAACTTTAACTCCAAAGTTACAGCGATATCCTTAAGCATATCGCATTTAACAATCTGCATAATTATGCAGTCCTTTCTAATTAGAAAGGAGTAAATGTCCCTCTGTAATTGTAAATTAACTGACTTTTAGGGTTCCATATTCAAATGGTGCCAACGGAACCCTATAAGTAATGCTTCGCTGTCTGTCTGTCACAGAGCTCCGTATATCACAATATATTCTAATAGGGCTGCTAAAACAACAAATACAACAAACAAATACTAGTGATCCGTACTAAAATTTGCATTCGGGAATACTCAGATTTCTTAATATTCGTATTCGCAAAATTTATGCGAATATGTTACTATGAGAGAAATAGTGTAAGGAACTGTGTATCGTATTTACATTTCCAAAAAAAGTTACGCGACTTGGACATCGTACCAACGGAATTTTCCCAATTTTTTGATTACAAAAACTGAATATGAACATTACATACATAAATACTACTCTATCGACCGACTACATTTCAAATTTCTTACAAATAACTAAGTATAGTCATTGTACTATTGTCATAGTCAATACTTTGGGAGGTGTACATGAATTTTCAACCGACTTCAAAAAGGAGGAGCTTCTCCATTTAGTTGTTTGTTATTTTATGGATGGATTTTTTTTAAATGATTTGGATTTTTCTGTTTTTTAGGGTATACATACTTCCAAAGGGAATTCCATTTTAATTTCATTAAAGAACCTTGTGTTTCGAAGGTATACAAGAGAACTTTTTAAATTCGAATACAAATCGAAGAAATCGAATGTTTGAGATATTTATGACGATCCAAGACCTAGATCCAAGACCTATATGGGTGTTACGATTGAAGTCGGTTGTTTTGTGTTTAGCGTAGTAAACATTACAGTACCTTTTTGCTAAAGAAAGTTTTTCGCACAGTGCCTTTTTGCTAACGAAAGTTTCGTTCATCGGAAGCATCATTTCCTTGTCTCCCCAATCACTAATGGGACGTCCGCATTCTACACGAAGGCAATTAGTTGTTACAACAAAGAAGTTACGTAAAATGTACAAACTTTTAAAGGTTACAAACTTTATTAAGAGGGAAGAGAAACAGTGATTGATGGAGATTTGAAGACGTGACGGTTTTGTGAAGTTAGTCAACGAGCAAGCAGTTCTTTTTATGACACTGGAGTAGCTAACGAAGATGCAGACTGAAGGGAGAGGCACTTTAATGAGGCATTCCCACTTAGTATTCAGGGGTAGCAATGCATCTGTGGTAAGCTTGGTAAGAGTCCGATCCTATCTAATATTGATTACAGACATGAACGGCAGTGGCCACTTACCATAAGGTGGGCTGTTCGTTTGCTACTTCTATATTTAAAAAAATGCAGTTCAACTGAAGGTAGATGCTCAGTAGCATCCGTGGACTCCAAATAGGGTTGGAGTCAGACCAAAGATTACATGTACAAGCATTACCACTTTCTTCAAATCAAAACACTGCTGTTACTATTGCTATTTTAAAGCAAATGGGTGAAACAAAGATGGGACCATCAAATTTGACAACCCACGTGGCAGAACAATACTCTACGGTTTGATATGAAGAGGATTCTGGGGTCGATC
Source organism: Codatractus imalena (assembly GCA_018248975.1). Taxonomy (NCBI): domain Eukaryota; kingdom Metazoa; phylum Arthropoda; class Insecta; order Lepidoptera; family Hesperiidae; genus Codatractus; species Codatractus imalena. Next base: position 6,374 of record DWJS01000409.1, on the reverse strand, counting down.
CGCAGTAGGTCAGAAATTGTCATATTAGATTTATATTCTGGGTCTAGGTGTTCGTGTTGTATCTGCGTGCCCATAGCGCTAACGAGACAGAGAATCCTTTTTTAGAACTATGAGCCCAGTCTCTAATCTTTATAAAACTATAACCAAAATTATAACAATATAAAAAATGAATAGAATAGATTAGACAGCTGCAGCAGCAAACAACTTAAGTACTAAGTAATAAAAAACAAAAAGACAGAAACACAAATTAAGGAGAATAATTTCAAAAATGCAAATGATGAATAGAAAAATGCTTGGAGTTTTTATTTTAATACGCAATTTTAGTTTTTAAAATCGCATGGAATGTAAAATTGTTGCGGATCCACGAGAGATTTGTAGAATTTATAAGCGTGAAAAATGTGAACAACTTTCACTTGTTTTTGCGATAATCCAATGTCCTGTGATAATCCAACCTCCCTATGGTGGCAGGCTAAGCTGTAAACTTGCAAAGAATTTCCATCAATATATTTTTATAATTTAAAAATAGCTACAGACAGCTATAGACAAGGACTCCTCTTAAGTACCATGGATACAAATGCAAAGCTGTCACTCCTAATTTTATCGCCAATATTTTCTTCTCCAAATCCAAATCCAAAATGAAACCTAATCCTTTAGATAATTGGTATAATTGTACTTCCGATGAATAATAACAACAAAGATAATTCAGGCTTAGGGGATTATATTCATTTATCATCAATAATTTACAATTTAGCTTCAAAATCTGTCAGATTCATTGAATTCATTTCTAGACTGTACACTGTAGCTACAACTAAATGTATCTGAAGCGTGAAGCGATTTTAATGGAGATTTTCCTTTAGACCTTTTTGAATTTTATTTTTACACAGTAACCTTTTAATCTTGTGTTAGTCCTTTCAAATCTGAGGATTTGCAGGGACTATGATGAGTCTAAGCAGTGTGATGACAGTGACAGTGTGATGAGTATGAGACTATGGATGAGTGCTTACTATAAAGTCGTATCAAAATCAACTCGGTCATTTCCAAAATTCAAAATTTCGTACGGACGGTGTTGTTTTTGCGCAAATGGTGGCTACGGTCGTCACCCTTATTGCACCTCCCCTTGTTAAGGGGAGAGAACCCGTTCGAGTGACAAATACAAAACAGAAGGGTGGAAACATCTACTTCGAAATACGTTCCGTTTTAAATACTAAAGTAATATAACGCCGTATCGTCGTAGTACGCTGCATCTCACACTACTTACCATCTGTAACCAAAATTTAAGTTATCTTGGCTAGTAACCAGTTTGAGAAGTGTATTTAATGATAGTAGTTTTATATTATGGAAGCAGCATACGTACTAACACCCATAAACATCTGTAATCAACACCAAATAGGAATGCAGTTCTACCTAAAGTTGGCCACGAATGCGTAGCTACCCTTGAGGACTAAGTTGGCATGCCTCTTATGTCTTCCCCTTTAATTGTCTCTTATGTCACGTCGTATGTCTCACCCTTCAAATCAGCAGCCGAATTAAGTGTGATGGTGATGCAGTCGAACCACGAATGATTGTACCATCTTTAAATACATAACAAGTTTGTACAGGTTTGTACCAGCGCGTACGGCTCCCTGGCAGTTTCATTTTTGAAAGTATATGGGTATTAGAAATCAATTGTCACTTGCTTAAACGGCGAAGGAAAAGACACACTTGAGAGTTCCATATAAATTAGTTCATAAAAGTATGTGAACCCTGTCAATCCGCATTTAGCCCGCGGTGATCATAAATCTACCAATATCTTACTCACTACACATGGGCAATGGGCTACATTCCCTTCGCATTCTGAGAGAACACCTGTGCCTAACAGTGGGACACTACTACATTGATAAAGACTTGTTTTTGAATAACCAAGCGAATCGATCTACATTAAACAAATCCGGTAGAATCTCCATAGAGAATCTAAAGATAAACACAAGACTAATCAAGTGTTAGAACATGTTCCGGCAGTCAATTGTAGAATGTTGGCACTTGTTCAACAAAACACAATAGCTGCAGAACTCGGTTTCAATCTTAGCCTACAATACCACCGCTTCATGTATTTGAAAATTGGCTGTCATTGTATTCGGTCTTTTGAATCATTCTTAATAGTTTTAACAGAACGTTCACTGGTGCTAAGCTATTAAGTGAACATAGTATATTGGTTGGTTACTATTCAATTTGATCATTCTTACATTTAAATACTTAAAAATAACGTATCACCTATCTAAACAAATATCGGAAACTGTATAGACAATTGAGACAAATCCAAATATCAGAACACGTTCAAACTGCCAATAATTGTAATGTTGCCACTTGTTCAAAAGAACAACTCTACACTCTCACATGTGTAATTATGTGCAACTAAAACATGTGTAAGTAAAAGCTATGTATGTAATTATTCACGTGTACGTGTACATACAAAAGTTCCACTTTTCGGCTGTCCGTCTACTACAAGGCTGCATATTTTAAAACGTAATGGGTAAACACTCAAAATTTTTACTGAGTGTGTTCGGATATGCGGATACCCGCATGAAGTGTGATATTGTAATATTTTTGGTCATAGTTTTTTGCTCGATCTTAATGTGGTACCGCGTCGCACACGGCTGATGTTTCCATAAAAAGAAATTAGTTCTCATTAACAATTTAATGTTTTTCACATATGCGTATATACAAACGAGAATTTGTATTGAAATATAATATTTGAAACATTTGTATACTATGTTCACAAAAGTTAAAGTACACTCTTATCAATAATGAATGACAATTTGAAGTTTAAACACAATCGTCGGTGATCATTCCCGGTTTGCTTGCGCTAACAAGGGAACTCATTATACGAAGCGATCCAGTTACATCAAATTTGTAGATATTGAAATGATTGCAAAAATAAATACAGGGGAAGCTCCAGAACAAATTGGTATAATTTTAATGGATTGGCAAGACATCCTCGTCTTCAATTCAAAAAATAGATAAGTCTGTTATTTGAAAAGATTATTCTATTTGTAAATATAAGATTAAATTCTTATTGAGGCTCCAATAACTGTTAACCATTTTATTTTTGCCCTAAAACAACAATACCTATTCAGCTACTTGAATTTTTTTAAGAATATTTCGTGGAAATACTTGTGAGCTTTTTTAATATTACAAAAGCAGTGTATATTACAATATCTAGGATTTATTAGTACTTTTAAGTAGTCTATTTCTCTTTTCTAAGCTTTTATTTCTTTCTTTACTTACTAAATATATATAGTTAGGTCTATAAGGAAAAAATCTTTTTCGTCATCCACATTTATCTTTCTACGTTAACAATACATGTTGAGCATAGTGGAAGAAAAATAAAAGAAAAAACATATCCATGAAAAGAAAAATACACATCACTAAACGCGTAATGCTTTTAAAAGTCGTACTTTCTTAAAACTTTATATAACCTCATACGAAATTGTACCTTTATAAAGTAACTTTATATGAAATATAGATCAACTATCTAGGAATTAAAAATGTCGAAATTCATCCCGTAGTTTTTGGCGAGAGACACGCACAACCCTGGTTATTTTATTTATATAGATTAAATGGTATTAAATTCACTGAGAGACATTTTTATTTAAATCGTATTAGACGAAGCAGACTAGCAATAGCGAGTAACAACATAATAAGCTAGTACATTCGACAATAGTAAATCAAATATCTGGAGTTTACATACAATTGTCAAAGGCCACTTCCCGTCCTCTGTGCTAGCAAGTTGTTCATGAACATAGCGACGAGTTAACGAAGTGGCACAAACTTTACTAACAAACGACGCTCGAAATCTTCAGGATGTGATTGAAAAGGATTTTTACAAGTGGTCCAGTCCAGTCCAGTCCAGTAAGTAAAGATCCGCATATCGGGGATGGAAAATGTGGCTTGAAATTTTCATAGTGTATTACTATGGCTGGTATAACAACAAATAAATAATTAAACCCCAAATAAAAGACAATAGTTGAAACAAAAAACAATAATAGTTACCGAACAACATTTGTTACTGTCACAATACATTCTAGAAATGCTATTCTTATAGAAAGTACGATTGCTAATAGATGGCACACATGCGATACAAATATTAACGATTAGTGAATAATATAATAAAACTTATATGTTGTGTTAAATATTGAAAGTAGTACGGAACCCGTGCGCGAGTCCGATTCGCACTTGGCCGTATTTTCATATAATATTCCTCTAAACCTGTGATTCCCACCACGTGACCACTTAGACCCTGGAGGTCCACTCGGGTCCACGACACACTCGACCGATCTAACTCGGCAAATCTACTCTTGACATTTTGAAGCCGCAGTTCACTAACCCAGTATTATTTTCAAAGTGGTCTACGAGAAAAGTTTGGGAACCTGTGCTCTAAACCATCACCGTTAACAGTTAGTTGATAACAATGCTAACAAATGTAAACTACCAGTACACGTTGTCAAAGGCCATTTCCTGTCCTCTGTGCTAACAAGAACACCAACATCAGGAGAGTACGAAACGAACGAGTACAATCTAAGCAACAGAGTTCTTGAAAAGATTAAAAGGTTCTTGGATTGAATAAAAAAAATGTTTTTGGTCATAAACCAAGCTTAGTCATGACTAATTTGTCATCATTCCTAAGATGTAGTTGCATAAATTGAAGATATACTATTATACTATTTTCTACAGACTTCAAGAAGGGAAGGATCTCAATTTGAATGTATTTTTTGACTCCAAAAAATACAATACAAGGTGTTACCGAACTTTATATTGGGTGAACCAATTTTACGACCCGCGTGGCGGAGCGGTTACCACACCGATCTGACACGCAGAAGGTTCCGGGTTCGATCCCCGGCCAGTCAGAAATCTGAGCGATGAATTTAGATTTCTGTTCTGGGTCTGGGTGTTTTTGTATCGTCTTTGTGTGTTTACATGGCACCCACGACACAGGGAAACCTAGTGTGGGGCGACGAGTGTAGAAAGCGTCTTTTAAATAGTCTTTTAATTAGAATAGGAAATGTACAGTGATTGTGATACAAGTTTAATGTCAATCTAAGATTTAGTAAGTGTAGCTGTAGAAATTGAAGTCGGTAGTTTTTAACGCGTTTAATATTACAAAATCATAACAACAAAGTTCAGATATTGTGTTATTCATGGTATATTACTTCACTATTACTTTATTATTATTACTATGGTATGTTACTTCACAAAGTACTCCAAATTCCAAAGTGAAGTGGTGAAGTGAAGAAGTGAAGTGAAGTTCCATAGTGTTCTAAATTCAAATTGTCAGTTAGCTGTGGTATCGGTTAATATGTGACACGGGTCGATGTCCTTGGGCAATGTGTCGTGCCCTTCCAATTGCCTATAGGATGTGTCGTTTGATCTTGTTCATTGTTGGGGTAACTTACAGCTGTCGGTTGCATTGTTAACGTTTCAATGTACCCAAATACATTAAAGAGGAAAATTTTACATAGTTATAACAACGAATCAGTTTATAAATGAAGGAGTTAACAAAGTGACATATATAAGAAATTAAAAAAAGTACAACTAAACTGAGAACGTTTTTTTTAAGTTCGTGAATCTATAAAATTCTTAAATAGGTCTAAAGTACGAAGTCTAACTATGAATTGGCCAGCGTGGCGGTGAGCGATTACCTATTTCAGTCCCACTTAATAATATTTCCTCTTAAAATAATTAGCGTAAAATATAACAGTCTTCGATCGCAACCGGTACAGTTTTTGCTAAATAAAACATATTTTTAGTTCATTAAATAGGGAAATACGGAAGATCCGTTTTTGCAAGTATTTACCACCCTTCAAGCGTAACCTATCATACAAGACATTATCAGATCCGACTCACAGTGACAATGACATTAAAATCGGTTCACTTAGTAAAAATTATGCGGAACAACAAAAAAATATACAATCGAATGGAGAAAAGCCTCTTTTTGAGGTATTTGAAATACATACAAACGACAATATAGCATATAATTTTACGTAGTCGGTTAACAAAGTAAAACAAAACATCCACTCTAATCCCTTAAGGAATTAAGATAGAAACAATAGAAAATTAGTGCTAAAATCTACAAACTTAGCCTAAGCTTAGGTTACTCTTAGCTCGTTACTGACCTATAAATGTGTTAGCCGTTCAAATAATTGGTTAACGAAAAACAAGTTCTAAGTCTCTGAGATGTTCAAACTTAGTACTCCCAGAATATATCTTGTTTTGTTTGAACTTTTGAGACTTCGTAATGAGAATAGTTTCTGAACTTTAAGTATATTTACTTTTTAAAGTTGCCTTAAAAAATAATGGTAGATTAGGATGCATAATTACGTATTAATATATATTTAATC
>DWJS01000408.1:0-11540 GCA_018248975.1 Codatractus imalena | reverse complement strand
ACTTGTCCCAGACTTATCACAAACACAATAATATTAAGTTTCGTAAGCGACATGACACACAAATTGTAGCTATCTATCATATAATGTAAACATAATATTGGATGTATTCAAGAGTGATCCATAACAGATTAATAACAGAGTAATAGTAGCAAAAACATTATTGTGATAATGAATAAATTGTTAATAAATCATTAAAATTAAATAAAATGGAATTGTCCAGAGCTCAAAAGATCCGTGTTTGTAGTATTATTTTACGCACCGTCCTATTCATGTTTCGACATCGTGGCCACCCTTCAAGGCGTTCGTCACGGTCTGTTATGCAGGCAATAGGATCTAGCTTTAAGCTTTACGTAGTCAATTAACGTGGGTATTCAAATCCGAAGACTTTCTTAACGGATGACGTCTCAAGGTGATTTGCCTACGGTGTAAATATTTTTAGGTACTCGATTAAAACTGATACCGAATCTACGTTCACTTCATTTTAAACTATTTTGCAACGGCAACGGTAATAATTCAAGGATGATGTTGAGAAGTGTAGTTTGTATATAGAGACACAATTTTAAGGACGTAAATGTGTTATTTTTCATCAACGAATTTAATAAATGAAGGAGGAGGTTCTCAATTGGACTCTTATGTTGAATGTGTTCTTTTCTCAAAACTGGTTTAATTATTTATTTAAATTGAAAGTTAATTCATCTCGTGTGGTTCCATTTAAATTGATTCAAGATCTGACGAATAGTTTTTAAGTTATCCTTCTATCCTTAAATTCGTGTACAAAAGCATATTTATGCAAACCCACTGCTTAATTCCACTCGTAGCGTCAAATTGTCTACCGTTCACGCGAAGAAGCGGTTAATACATTGTAAAATAATGAGCCTGCCGACGTTCGCGCAGTAAGTAACGCCATTAATAAGTTACCAGCCCGTACCTATTAACATCGCCGGCTAACAGCGAACCACCGTTAGTACCGCGAAGGGAAATTCCGTAACAGTCCATTGAAACCGAGAGCAGTGCATTCTGTTATACTTTCAATGACTACGTCGTGGTCATAATGCAGTCGTTAAATTTGTTTTGTTCATAATAGATGTAGTGTTTATAGTCGCTTATTTATTTATGAAACAAGTCACTAACGAACATGAAGTAAAACTGATGGTATGTGGCTACTGCCGTCCACGAACATTGGTAATCAACCCCGGTGAGATCAGAGTCCTACCTATCATCGATACATGCGTGTTGCTTCCTATCCCTGAGGCTTAAGTTGGGATTCCTAATATCTCTATCTCCCCACACCCTTCAAACTAAACCACATCACAGCGCTAAAAACTGATGTAATTAGACAGACAAACGTGTGGCGACGGTGCCTCTGAAGTCAATTTACAAAGTCAATCCTCTTTATAATATAGATTTTATAGCAACAGCATCTATGACAGAAAACAGTTACATAGGACTGTGTTGTGTAGAAAATCTATAAGCGTTTATTCTTAACTCGCTGGTGGCCGCGACTTCGTCGCGTATAAATTAATTATCTTTGACAGATAGGTATATGCCCTCGCGGACTCATTTGTAGCTTATAATGAGTACTTAGATTCTGTAGTACATTGTTTTATGTAACATCAACAGTTTTTTCGGCACACGCCGAATAACCAATTTTATAGTCAAAATTTTACTACTTTAGATCACATTATTGCAATTTTTTTGAGGATCCCTAATATTTATCAAAATAAAATATAGCCTATCTTACTTCCTGATAACGTAGCGTTCGATTGGTGAAAAAACTATTCAGATCAGTCTAGTACTATTGGAGATTACCCGGAACAAACTGACAGACAGACAAAAAAGAAAAAAAAAAATGTTGTTTTGTTATATGTACCGTGTATATATTTATATGCATATAGTAAGAAGCGGTTATTCTATTATTACAAACAGGCACTCCAATTTTATTTATTTGTATATATTAATAGTCTAATCTAATTTTAGTCTTCATAGTGTCTCAACTCTGCTTACAGTATATGGAATAGGAATACTACACGGCGTCAAATGGCCATGTCAAATGGCTACATTAATTTTAACATTAAATCTATGCTTATGATCAAAGGTTTTCTTTGATGCTCATTCTACAACTTCATTAATACTACCTACATATTTCTAAGCGTAATAAAGTGAACACCGTTTTAATGTTCCGATATCCCTTCTGGGTTCGTGTAGAAGTTTTATCGTCTTATTCAGTTGGGTATAGAGGTGTTTTTCGCTTAACAAGTTAAAACACTTTCACGGAAGACATTCCACCAGCGGTAGATTTAGAAGTTCCGAGAACTGCAAGCTGCGAGTCAAGGCATTTCCAGACGTTTATTAATGCTGAGATAAAGTAAATTATCGTTTGGGAATTCCATCCGAGTGGCGTGAGTTGTGTTGGCTTCGCGCTGACCGCGGTTTGTTCTGTTGGCATGATGCATAAATCGTTGGTGCATACAAAAGTGGCTCTCGCGGTAGCAATTGTTCAATTAATCTATCTGCTCCGAGGTACGTTTCCTGTTGGTTCAATTTACTTATCACGAGATGTTCACGATTTGCTTAGTGTTTACAAGGAAGAAAAAAGTTAATAACTAATAAATAAATAAATAAATAATAATAATATACGAAGGTATGAGGCATATTTCACCACGTTGCTCCAATGCGGATTGGTGAAGGACTGTACGAGCTAGTAGCCAACCCGCGTCCGATGTTTTCAAATCGCCATAAGGCTTAACTGGTATATAGTGATAACAATCGGGACCGACGGTGTATCGTGCTTTCCGAAGCATGGAAGCGCATGAAATTTAGCCACTAGCAGCTACCCATCCAACTACCCATCTACCCATCCAACTCCCGGCCGTGCCCGACGTTGTTTAGCGACCGTGATCTTCATAAGTCGCGGGGCTATGCGCGCTTCAAATTTGGTTTAAACTATATGTACCTTGAACACAACCTACATCATCAACCCTTTATTGTCCCACTACGGATCACGAGTGTCCTCCAATAATAAGAAGGATTTAAGTCATAGTCCACCACGCCAGCCAAGTGTGAATTGATAGTGTTCCCAAACTTTAGGAAACTTTTCCATTTCTTTACGTTTCTTTACGATGTCACACAAATAAGCAATGTAAAAAGCACAAATCTTATAAATTTGATTCGTAGACCTCCTCCGAAATGCCGAAATACTTTCCACTAAACAATCATTGCTTATATTTTTATGATTAACAAAATGTAAAAAATGGTCCATTGCTCTATCGCGATTAAAATGTGTTCTAGAATACGAGTTTAGTAGTATACTTATACTTACGCGCCAGGAATCTTAAATAAACTGTAACATCTCGTTCGCATCAAACGTAATCGCAATGAGCAAAAGCAGTGACATTTGCAAAACGCCATTACAAAATAACGACTCGTTAAAGGTCAAACGACGAACCCCCGCGGATGCGTAAAACGTTTCATACCATGTTGTTTCTTAACAAAAGTGCCTATCTTATCGACAGTGCATAAACCAAGTTTTACAAATAGCTCTTCGTCATACATAATTATTTTGTAATCACTTTGAATAAAATCCCCGTGTTGAAGACCAATATCTTTATCAACATTAACCTTATTTATGTTTTAACTAATTTAATATTTTAATTGGTAATTGGATTATTAAAAACAAATTCGGTGTAGTGCGAACCGAACATGCATACGAAAGTAGAACCATCGTTAAGATCAATTAAAAAAACATAAGTAACGGTAGTCATAACATGATATAAAAAATCCACCAGAAAAAGTTACAAAATATGTATAACGATATCATACTTCATGTGGGTACTCACACATTGTCGCTATCATGCAATAGACGGCGTGAATTTTTATAGGTGACTTATATTATCTTTAAATCTCTTCTCTTTATGAGTCTAGTGTGTTATAAAGACTTAAAGAGTTACGGATTATAATTTAGTAATAATAATCCTTTTGTATTGTGGTGAATAAGTGACTTTAGCTGTTAAACAGTGGAAACATTGTAGAGCTTATTTCGGACGTGTTTTCCGCGGAGCACCTGGCAACCGGTGCGGTTCAACTCCGATCAAAGGATTCTCTACAAACAGGGCTTCATTCGCAGGTACTAATTAATTGTGTATTCAGTTAGCTGGGTAATTGAGACCGCGATTTATTTTGTAGCGATTGTAGCGTTGTCAACTTATTTTTTTGTTATAAACGTGTTCCTTTTATGTATCTACTAATAGATAAAAGGTAAAAGGTTTTAGGCTATATAAAGGTTTATATAAATATTGTACGTCGCACGCTATCACATTGGTGGAAGCACAATGAAAATATTATTTTTTGTACATAGGAAGGGTGCTTAAAATAGGGCGATTCTCGGGATAGTGGTAGAATGGGGAAAGAACGATAGACATCGTGTTTAAATGTGGGTAAAATCGCGGTGGACAGCTACTATATTATGTTTACTAAGTTACAGCGTCTATCTACCTACGCTGTTCCTTGAAGAGTATGGTCTGAATCTCTTCAAGGAAGGATAAATAGCGTGCCTCGCCTCGCAACATCGCTTTCCATCAAGTGAAATTGTAGTCAAATAATAACATATCATATATATTGATAAGTACATATGTTTTTGAATACAATGAAATAGATCTGCCGATGTTTGCGTACCGCACAAAAGCAATGGAATAAATTTCAATTTTTTTTGTTGTACTTTTTTACTACTGCTACTTCAAAAAGTAGGAGTGCTTAATGCGGTTGTCCTTTATTAATGTTTGTTAAGTCATTATTACGTCGCGTATCAACCAATTAGGATTTTTATTCGGAAAAGGATTACTTCCATAGGGGTCCTATTTCCTATTTTAATTTAACTACGATACAGTGGGGAACTGCTTAATGTCGAATAAGAATATAGTGAAATATTGGTAGGTTTGTGCCAATCAAACACTGAGTAGGTGTTGCGATTGTAGTCGGTCGTTTCTAACGTAATAATTATTCTTCATCTGTACAAAATATATTGTTAATGTAATAAACAACCAAACTATAATAAAAAGATTTTTTAACTAAATAAGTTGTTCGTTGTTTCACATTGAGTGTTATTACACAAGGGAAGAAAAAGGTTATCTCCGTCTCCGGTCATTGTCTATAGGCTGCCCATTTGCGTCAAAAATCAAGAGATTACGCACGGAACTATACATACTAACAAATACTTTAGCCAACGCACGTTTTTGAGAGCATGTGTTTAAAGGGTGAACCTGGATGTGCAAATATTTTGCGTCTATTTCTGTCCTGTTTTTCTCTGGGGGCCGTCGGCTTGTTTGGTTCGAACCTTTACAAATCCCTGAACCGGTGTGAACTAGTGTAAACTCGTTATACCGGGACCTGCCCTCCAACTCCCACAGCGGCTCGATAAATCACGAATCTTGTTTACGATCACTTTGTTGTCGTTCTAGCAACGAAATATAGGTACACACTCTGATAACAAATCAATACAATTAGCGCCAGTTATGTTAATGTTATTTTAATACGATCCAAATACATATCATATTTATCGAGTGGGTTGGAAGTTTGTTTTTAGGGATCCGTACCCGAAGGGTGGTAACGGGAACCTATTACGAAAGGCTCCGCTATCCACTTGACGAGACCCTGATAACGTGACCCGTCCATCGCAGCATGTCACGGGTCACGTAAAATAATTATTTATTACCTATGTTTCACACTCATGTGTAATACACCATATTCTGATGTAGTATTCCCCAATCGACCTACCGAATAACTCTGCTACCCGTACAAGATTAAATTAAAGATGGACTAAACTACCAACTGATGTACATCATGATATGATGTATGATACATAAATGAATGAAAAAGAGCTGATGATCTTTAAATATTTAGTTTCAACTTTACTGAACTTATTCTCTTGAATACACGTTCAGAACACAGATCAGCCATCTTTCAAATAAAAAAAACTGAACCAAAATCCGTTCATCCATTTGGGAGTTGCGATGCCACAGATAGGCAAAGTTACGTCATATGCACACCAATTCGATACAAAAGTCTAACTTATTACACCCCTCTTTTTGCGTTACTGGATAAAAACACGTAACGTATACATCTCAGATTCATGCGGATCTGCGTAGGTAAATCTATTTTCGCTATCAAATCAACACCAAAGGTACCCGGTCGTCCATTCATGTTGTTCGATCTAAAACCTTCTCGGAATCCTCAGATCCGCACGTGTAAGGGTAAATTCGCTTTCCAAATGTTTTCTTTTAATTATTCCGGTTTGTCTTGTACGGTTTATATGCTTACGATCTCCTTTGATTGAAAATACTTTCTGTGGTTCAAATATTGTGAATACCTTATATGTATAAATCGAAAAAAACATGCCAGATTATTGCTTAAGGGCAAGTAAATATTACTGTTATATGCAGCGCTGTTAACTGTTATATACAGCGATGTATTACTGATGTACTCTAATACAAAGATGTACCTAACACAAATAGCTCAGACTAAGCTAAGATACTACGACTAAGCTAAGAACTAAGACTAGATGTGCAAATGTTAGTGGCCTAAAGAAGGAGTGTAATCCTATTTTGCGTTGATTATATAGTCCATAGAATACAGTGATCATTTATCCGGATAGCTTTCTCAATTGTGTTTCAAATTTGCAAATAAAACTGTAGAAATTATAACAATGTAATTTATGTAAAATGAAATCAAATCAAATCATTTATTTTTGCATGAACACATGCAAATTTGCATGAACACATTTACAGTAAATTTTGTTATAGATAATGATGGTATAAACGTTTTAGTCCTGTGTTCTACCTCATAAAAGTATTATCTATTTTAATATCTTCTGCCATAAATGCTATAGATGTAACAAACTTAATAAAAAACGATTTAAACCAAGACCACAGTGCCACTGGGTCGACTTATAATATAAGTACCTAATAAAATACCTTCAATAAATATTCACTCCAGACAGTTGCGAATAACGTGCACAATGATATAGAAATTGCCCGAGATGAGTTACAGTGTAGCAGGTCTCGCCAAGGACGCTGGCCCCATACATATTCCATTAAAACCTGCCACTTTCCATGTCGAATTTAATATATGGAAATTGGTGCCGCCTTAGAGTGTAATATTTATTGAGAACTTTTTGGCCGACACTCAAGTATTTTTCATTATGTTAATGTTTATTTTGTTAACAAGTAGTGGAAGGTAGACGATGGAACAATCGGAATTAATAGATTTTCAGTGCAGAAATATGAATGGGTTTTTTGTAATTGAAAAGTTTATATCTATGCCTTCCATTTATTATTACTTGGGTAACGAACTTGACGACCCGCGTGGCGGTGCGGGTACCACACGCAGAGGGTTCCGGGTTCGATCCCTGGCCAGTCACAAATTTAAGTGATGAATTTAGATTTCTGTTCTGGGTCCCAGACCCAGAACAGTGTACATGGCACCCACGACACAGGGAATCCTAGTGTGGGACTATGAGTCTAGAAAGCGAAAGCGTGACAGTATTTAATCAGTCGTGACAGTCTAGTGCTTTGAAATGTGGCATCTCATGCTGGGAGTCCAGGATTCGAATCACATGCACTTCTGATTTGGCTAGGTGTATGTATTGTAATGTAACTATCGGTTTCTTCAACGGTAATAAAATACACCGTGAGGAAACCTACATGCCTGACGGTGCTGTTATAAAAAAGTTCTCAAAAGAGTTTAAAGGCACTACTACTAAAGGTACTAATCCGCACTTGCCATATTCCAGGCCTAAATCATTCTCTTTCTGCCAGAGGACTCGCTCAGCAGTGGAACCGAGATAGATATTTGCAAAATGGAGCCTAAATAAAGTGAACATTTTATTTTGTTTTTATCTTGTATCTTATCTTATCCTGAAATGCATGATTCCCTTTGATATAAAAGGAAAATGAAAGAGTTCTACAACTTAATTAAATTACGGTTAATAACCTTAAGATTATTTTAGAGTCACCCAGACAATTAAAATTAACAATATTACTTAAAGCGGCATAAAGTTTATAGCCACACAGCTAACGGGTAAGGGGATAGCTCGTGAGCATACCAACTACGGTTTTCAATTACAGCGCTTGTAATTCAGAGGGCGTGATCGCTTACCGTGTAATGCGATGCGCCCGCGCAGGGGCGGACACGACTGCCGGCATCATCGATACCGTTATCGATTTAGATTACACGGCCTCATACTAAAGGATAAAGATATAAGTAAATAAATGGTTTTTGTATTCGTAGGGCGGCATGAGATTTCAATGCGTTGTTTATGCCATAAACCCACGCAAAGATACAAGTACAGATTTACTCTTGAGAGATATCTTCATTCGTTCTTTATTTATCGGTATTACAAGGCTTTACATGATAATATGATCATACCATATTATTACAAACGGGTTAATACATAGTAACGTTTTTATAAGCGGTTATAAATATCTGAAACGTGTTAGTCTCTTTCCCGTGCCTCCCTTCTCCGATTTGCTTCAGAGACGCGTAGTAGAATCTCCAGGTGGTCTCAGAGTTATGGAGAAGCACTCGTGTCCAGCAGCAGCTGCAGGTCCCAAACCCATTTGAACCAGACTTTAGCTAAGACCCTTTTTAGCTATAGTCGTCCTTAAATACCTTTTTAAGTACTCATGTCAATATGTTATTCCAAATAGTCTCGATACATAATGTATCGGTTACTGAATCGCATTGCTTCGCTCCGCCCACCAAGTAATCTCGCAAGGTGAGGACGCGAGCTTCGCGCCACGAGTGGATATTTGTTGCCGACTGAGGACTTTGTTTTGGTCATCATATTCACATAGTAAAACATAGTGTAACAGTTAATTCGTAAGTGCCTTCGACAGCGTAAACAAAATATACATTAATTTCATATACAGATAGTATACAATGATAGTGAGGTGATAATTCGAAGAAAATTCGAAGTAAAAGTTACTTTTATAAACTGGACAACTCAAGCGTTTATTATTTGGTTGGTTAAAAGCCTTTTTAACATTTATTTAACAAAAAAAATACTTTCTATTTTTGAATAGAAGTCTCCTGGTATAAAGCCTAAAGCATATTTTACCAGGCCGCACTCATGCGGTTAATAGAGACACAAGTTAGCGGCTTTTAACGTTTAATTTATACGTTATTTTAAAACGATATATAACAAAAAACATCAACACACAGGTGTCTAATACATCGTACCAATCAATGAAACTAACAATGGCAGAACCATGATAGCCATACTCCTGAGCTATTGTTCTCGTTATGGCATCGTAGGATGAGCATTCACACATCACCATCGCGTTTCTCGCTCTGATGATGGACAAAAGACAGAGAGGCACGTTCACTGTGAGCGTTTGTAATCGTGCCTCGTACATGCCTACGTCAAAAGCCAATGTCAGGTCGACAGGTGCAAGGAATTTCGGCGTAGGTATCGACCTTAGCTGAAACAATGTTTGCTTTGATATGTTTACTCGTTCAACATCAATTTGACTAAATACATTTGTTGTTGAAATCTTATTTGTCTCGAACGTGTGTACATATGTAAATAGGTACCGCCTTACTGTTTCCTCTTATGCTAATTTGAGCGTGTGGATGTATAAATCAAATTTATACACTGATACATATTATAATTGACGTTGGCCCAAAGATGGGGAGTATCAAAAATATAGGCTGAAACTATTATTGTAGTATTCATTGTTAATATAAAATATCATTAACATATTAAAGTGTATGGATTCGGTGTTACCATGTCATCAGCCCTTTATTATCCCACTGCTGGGCACACATCACTTCTCAGAACAAGAAGGGTCCAGGGCAAAACAACTGAACAGGTTTTCTTGGATAATAGTTCGGAACACTTTTAATCAAGCCGCTATTTAAAAAAGTTTAAAAATAGGGGTCGTTTATTTCCACGTCATGGAAACGAGACATCTTTTTGCTTATAAATTCATTCAGTTTCATTTTCTAGCTTACTCAACTAAAAGATTTCACTGAGGTTTTATTACATTTTCAACATTTCTCGTCCATAGTTTCTTGAGTTAACCATTGAATTAGCAATGAATAGAGGTGTAATTTGCAACAGACTTCGAAGTTTGCTAAAAGTCAAAATCCGATAATCGGGGCGGGGGTGACGAACCCTCACAACCTAGGTGAATGGACCCGATTAGGTGCGGGATTTAGAGAAAACGCTTACGTCACACGCAGGGCTTTCACCTGTAGGATAGGAATTCTTCTATGTATCAAAGGAAGCCTAATGACAAATCGAATAAATTTAAAAAGAAACCTTGACTCATAATGAGCATTCCTCAGGAGTATCAAAGCATGTATGATCGACCTTAGGAATCCAATCCTATCTGCGGTCAATTACATATGTCCATGGGTGGCTACTTACCATTAAGTGGACTGTATGTTCGTTTGCTACATGTATATCATAAAAAATGACGTTAATTGGCAACATTTTCTTCTTAGTAAAAATAATAATATACTACGTCAACATTCGCTGGCTTTCTCATTCGTACGTTTCAATTTATGGTTATTTACACAATGATGCTTTCGAGTGAGGCATTGACGTAAAGATGCAACATAAAGATCGCAGGATCAACACGTAAAAAGTTTGCATATCGAAAGGGCCAATCATCGTTGACCATATAAGGTCCAACAAACACACCGATCGCCCATTCGCACTATTTTGGCACGACGATGTAAAACCAGTAACAGTAGGCTTCACATACTCTGACGTAAATTGCCCACACGGGATCGTGTAAATCCATTTAATTAGCTGTCCCGGTCAAATTGCTTTATTTTCGTTCACGATGCGCGTCGTATATTCGACTGGGCACTCCGACGCCGCCGGGTTCCGACTTCCTGACACGGCAATTATAAAAATAAACAATAATCACTTCCTACGGTTTTAAGGCGGGTCGTTAAGGACCGCACCGGCGGCGGCGGTTTAATTTCAGAGCGCCGACGTCTCGATTTTGCGTAATCGCCAACGACGTGTGAGGTGGCCGAATACCATATCTGGTGAGGGACAAGGAGGAAGATCATCGATTGTTTTCTGCCAAATATCGGCGAATAATCGAAGCGCTTTTCAACCGACATAAAAAAGAGGACGTTCTCAGTTCGGTTTTTTTTTTATTTTTTTACTTCATAACTACGTTATTTACAAAGCAATTTGGAAAAATCGTTATTTAGTTGGAATGGGGATAGACACTTCCGAAGGGATCCCATTTTAACTACACTAGCATTGAACCTTAGTTTTAGAAGAATGGTATAGGTACTAGCGAACTCCACAATATCGAATAGGATATGTAAATTGATCAAGAATTTGCAAGGTTTATGACAACCTAAGAGGTGTAGCAATTGAAGTCAATTGATTTTAACATTTTTAGAATGGTGGTTATTTGTTGTCGAAAGTGATGTAGGTTTGCCTTAAAACGATATATTGCCTAATTATATGCTTACATATTTGCTATTTACATAAGACATAATTATTGTAGTACGCTTGC
>DWJS01000407.1:0-11557 GCA_018248975.1 Codatractus imalena | reverse complement strand
ATGCCCCCAGAGAGATTTGAACTCTCGACCCCTGGTTTACAAGACCAGTGCTCTAACCCCTGAGCTATGGAGGCGAATGCTACAAGTCTCGTAAATGTCGAACGTATTGTAACGTCACCGCGTCGTTCCATTCGCAACGTTAAATTTCAAGCGCTTACATAGATGGCGCTGTTTACAGTGGGTTCGCTATAGGCAGTTAACGGTGCGTGTTTATTATCTAAAGTTTAGATTCTTAACATTTTATTTTGGAATTACGTTTTATAATGTTTAAACATTGTTTTACCATTACCACGCCTTAACCTTGTCGCTATTCGGCTCGAAAATGATTATATTTTCATGAAACCATATTCTGATTCCATTAACTTTTTTTGCCTTTAATTTATAAACAAGATATGGTAATATGAAGTAATATTGTAATATAGTTAAGCTGTTATTTTGTGACAGCCTTATGGTTTGTGGTTCCACCACTCACGCCGGGAGTTGAAGGTTCGATCCCAGGCACGCACAGTTTTTTTACAGTGATGCACGGAGTTGAAATTAAATATCACAGTGCTTCAACGGTATAATGTACAAGAGAAAGTTAATGCCTGAGAGTTCTATATATTAAAAAGTTCTCAATAGGTTATGAAGTCTACTAAACCATACTTGGAAGGCCTTATGGACTCTCTCTTGATTACGACCCGTGCCTGATTGTTCATTTTCGTTAATGTTTCATACTTAGAAGAAAGAAAAGATGCTTTCTTCAGTCATAGCTCCACATTACGATTTCATGTGTCCTGGGTGCCATGTAGACACACACAAACGATACACAGACATCTAGACCCAGGACAGAAATCTAAATTCATCACTAACATTTCTGGCTCGCCGGGAATGGAACCCGGAAACTACTACGTGTCAGACGCAGTGACAGCATCGTCTTTTTATTTTTTTTTCTTTTTTAATTGTGTAGTTGCT
The DNA here is from genome assembly GCA_018248975.1 of Codatractus imalena. NCBI lineage: Eukaryota > Metazoa > Arthropoda > Insecta > Lepidoptera > Hesperiidae > Codatractus > Codatractus imalena. The sequence goes on along the minus strand of DWJS01000407.1, from coordinate 10,603 downwards.
TTTGGCCGTAGTGGCCTTGACAGCTTCACTGTTTTTTCTCCTCCTCTTGTGACGTACGGACCTCAGCTTAGGTCAGTTACGCTAATGTGGGAATAATTTACAATTTAAAGTCGTTCGTGTGAGGCCGAGGGGCCCCTTGATCTCGGGGGCCCTGGGGCACTGCCCTGCTCAGTAAGTACGGTCGCGGACTTAACAGGCCTTTGTATGAGCGCAATTTCATTCGTTCGATTTCCATAACAGCGTCCCGCGGCGACCGCTGTGCGTACATTATGCGGATAGTTGAATTAAACTGTTATCGCCCGCGTCCTATAAGCCAGGCCGTAATTCAATCGAATGGATTATCGTCCGCACCATATATTAGACGAGTATTATACCTGCTTAGAAATTCGCTAACTAATACATATTGAACGTATCGAACGAACGAACGAACGTATCGTAACGAACTCTCTAGGGGGGGCTTCGTTTCGATGATAATACCTATATTGGGTTTCAATATCAAAGAATAAGTTTTTAGGCAATCTTTATAAACAATAGAATATGCATGTGTGCAGATTAATTTTTACACACTAGGATTCTCTGTGTCGTGGGCGCCATGTACACAACAAACACCCAGACCCAGAACAGTAATATAAATTCATCACTTACATTTCAAACGGGCCGGGGATCGAACTCGGAACCTTGTGTCAAACCGGCGTGGTAACCGCACCGCCATGCGAATCGTCAGAAATTCGGTTTGAAGCTTGTGGTGACATAGACACTTATATGTCGCATTAGTCTCAGTTCTCAAGGGCCAGATTTCAGACCTCTTGGATTTTGGACTTCAATCCAATTTGGAGTGGATCACGGATGCTTAGACAGTTATACCCAATTACAATCATTTCACTACGTGCTCATTTGTTACTTCAATAATATAAAATAACTAAATAGGGTGATTCTCATTGCAAGAACTTCAGTATGAAATCGCAGACATTTAAAGCTAATTAGCGACGGCGTAGCGCGGGGCGGTCGTCTCGGTGGCAATTAGAGCAATTATAAACGCTTGCTAATTGTTCATATTGCGATGTTAGTGAGAACATTCAATTATATTTATATAAAATTTACATAACAATAAACATCTAGGTAACAAAAAGGATGAGGTTCATAATTGGATTAACTTTTATGTTGCGTAACGCCTTAAGCGCTGTAATTATCATTTACCAAGCAATACTAATTATGTGCATGTACCATATAACCTTCAATTAACTCATTTTATCAATAAGTAATTTATTTTAAAATGAATGAATTAATTAATTAGTTCAAATTCAATCATACAAGTGTATATACAATGATGTATACCTTCAAACATTGGGGAGCTTTGTTCTCTTTAGTGAGGCCAGGGTGCAGAGGCAGTAAGGGCCGCTCAGTACTGCCCGGCATTATGTAGTCGGGCGGTGTGCAGTCCACACTTTCGGGACGAGATTTCTTCTTTTCTGTAAACGTTTAAATTTTATATTACCTACTTTTACGTTCGATCATTCAAAAACCGTGTCATGCCATAGTCCTTCTAGTGTCATTTATGATATATTGCTATTGAGATTAATAAAGCAAGATGGACAGAAATACTGATAACTAGTCATTTTATTTGGGATCCCATCTGAGATCAAACGCAGGATGGAACATATATTTTAATAGTAAAGACTCACCTAAAATATCTCCCTGTGTGATGACATTGAGGAAAGCGAGAGAGCTGCACTCTTGACCAGCATAAGCGTCGACATAGTCGATGGATTTGAGCAGGTCACGAACATGGCGGACGTGGATACGGGCTTCGCGCATCGTGTACGGTTCCTCGACGACCTGACATACAAACATAATAGCTACTTAGAGCACATAGCGTAAATTATTACATTAATTAACTTATTATTAAGAACAGATTTTATGGATGCTATTCCCTTTTGTATAATCAATTGTAAGCTTCTGCAACTCTATATAGATATCTACAATATATACACAATTTATCTGCAACTCTATATAGATACCTATAATAAGTTGCAGACAAATTGTGTATATTGTAATTACACACTAAAATATTTTATCACTGGTGGCATACGTGTAAGCGAGGGTCGACGCGGACAAGAGGAAATCAAGAAGTAGTAATATAGCAAGAACTCTCTATATTTTATGTTATTATCATCGTAATATGCTCACATAATTGATTTTTTTGCATTTAGTAAATGCGTGGTTACTTAACACTTTTAGTGCCTGTACGAGTGTACGCTTCAAAGGCGCATTGGCGCGTCGGGGGCACTAACTACTTTAATATACTTAAACCTCAGTAAAGTTATTACGTAATAGTGAAAATACGCCTTACCTACTTTATCTCGAAATACATTAATTACAAATAATCATGTCTATTATTTACCTTTATAACTGAACCTTCTTTAAGCCCTTCAATATTCTTCAACTCAGCAAAGTTATCCAGCGTGACGCCATCCAGTTGCAAAGAGAAGCAAGTCCTGTGACACGTGTCCTCACGATCCATTAAAACTTGGTGAATTTCTTGCACCAGTTCCATACTGGATACCTAAGACAAAACGGGCAGATTTTATTTACTAATAAGTACCATTTCACACGTCATAAATACTGTCTTACTTCAAAACATTGGGCAATCAACTTAAAATAATTATCCTTGATAAAATTAAGGTTCCTGGATTTATTTACTTACAAATGTTTTGTCCTAAGTGCACTTCAATTCTTAATTAAGTTTCCGGTCCTTATTCTTAATTAAGTTATTTACCGTAATAAGTAAGCATAATTTTGTAATTATGTTAATTTGACCATATTTTTAAATGGCGGAAATTTAAATGAATAAAACTTTTGATTGCTTAATATGCTTTGAAATGCTTTGTAGGAAATTACCTGTATATCTAAAGGCTCGGCTCCGGGACTCACGATCTTTACAGTGAATCCCATATCCTGAATGAACACGACTTCAGCGTCTCGCTTCTTCTCGTCGCCATCCTCACTTGGAGATGATTCCCTCTCCTTATCGCCGTTTACAACGACAGTGGCTTCACCGTTTACTTTCTCGGACTCATTATCCGATTTCTTTATTTTTTCAGTCTCTTTCTTCCCCTCCATGCTATTGTTCTCGGTAGTAACTTTTTTCTTTTCTGATTCGCTGCCTTTGTCCATCAATAATATCTTCTTTTCTTTCTTCTTACCGCTAACTTTTGCTTCCGATGCTGTATTGGTGCAATCGTTGGACAACACATCGTGCCCCTCATCAGACTTACTTGATTTTGTATCATCTGAATCACTATTAACTCCATTAGAAACTAATTTAGTATTATCACTACTGCTAATATCACAATCTGAATTATTTTTTGGATTGCCATTGATACAAATTTCATGTGTATTCTCAGTGCCGTTTAATATTGGTTCTTTGGTACCTAAAATATTTTTCTTACTATCATTATCGTTCGACATTTTTGCCTCTCCGTTTACTTTCACTGTAGGACTGGCAGGTTTTATCTGAGGTGTCTTATCGTTACTATTCTTGGTTTTCTGGCTTTCTGTAAAAATAGTTTTATTCCAATTAAGTACACAAAACAATTTCTGTGAAACATAATACCTATCTTTATACCTAGTAAATGTAATTCAAAGATGCATGGGACACTATGTGATCAGTTACACTTTTTATTTATAGTATATTAATAGTCAAGAAATTTTCTACGCATTTCTTAGTTAAATCAGTTACCTAATTCCGAGTAATGTGTAAATACGTAAATGGATGGATATTTTAGACAAAATCTTAAATATAGCAGTATTAATTGAGACAAATTTATTAATTCAAGGATACAATTTAGTTGCAATGACTTCGAATCGACCGTTTTTCATGGTTTCGCTAGCAGAACAATTTCCTACGGTTCAGTCGACTGAAATTAAAGTGTTCTTTTTTAGGTAGATAGTTTGGCGCAAAAGTTAAACCTCGAAATACTTTTAGTAAATTCAAATTTTACCTACAACATTTAGTTATTAATCGCTTAAAGTACATATATACCTTAACATTTTGTGCGCATGTTATATATTTATTATATTTAATTCATCTAATTATTATTTAATTCGATTCGATAAATTTTAGTTTATGTATATTTTAGTACCTGAAGAAATAATTGACGACGTTGCCTTTCGAAAGTCTGTTATCGGTGAGTATCCGCGTAATATATCTAAGTACTATCAGTATTACATGTTTTGAAGTGGTGCGAATGAAAACGATGTAAACAATTGCACCTGTATTGGGCGGAAACATCGGTGGCGTGTTATTGGTCTGCGGCGAGGGTGCCTTACGCGCGGCGGCCGCGTACGAGACGCGCGGGGGCGCCACGCTTCCGCCGCCCTCGTCGTCGGCGCGCCCGTTGGGAGTGCTCGCGTGCCCGTTGCTGCATCCCACCACTTTCGCGCCGCTCTCCTTTTTCATTTTAGACCTATCTGGTTTTTCAGCTATAACAAGCAAAAAAACGTCAGTTTACTTAGGCGTTCTGTTCTGTATTTATTTGCACGGGCACGACTCTACAGCCACCATTCTATCCTCCTTACTTTTATTTTTCATTTATTGACTTTACATACGGCATGTTTATACACTATTAACTATCGCTATATAGACAACTCTAAAAGAGGTCGATTTACCCCCAGTATACGATTTTTAGCGGCACGGTTTAGACATAATTAGAACATAATTTTTTGAGCATATTGATGCATTTTAAAAAACACCGGCGAAGCATAGCACATAAGACGGTCGCAACGAGGCACAGTGTGCGGGGGGCATCCGAAACCAGCGCGCATGTCTCGTCCCGTGACTGGTGAACACGTGGTTTGCGCTGGCGCAACGCCAACTATCTCCAGCGGCGAGTCAATAATAGATGGCAACGGGATGCCGCCAACAATAGACGCCACCGACGCTACTTCATTTTGTAATGCAAAGCACCAACGACGCGTGAAGCCTTATTTTCCTCCACGTGGAGCTATTGCATCAATAAGTATATTCAGATAAGTCGATAGCTTTTAACTTTTACATAAATTCAAATCACACCGTACGTATCTAATACATGTATCGATATATAAAATTATAGTATGAAACCTGATTATTATCGGAAATAACCTACTCACAGTATTTACTGCTTCATTAAATATTTAAATGTTTCATATATATTGTTACGACACAATGCACGTTTTATCGTTAATTAAAAGTTAATTAAATGTTGAGTATAAAAAAATACTTTGACCTAATTACCTACATGATAAATACGCATACGATAAAATCCAGTCAACGTAATTAGCAATCTCAGTACAAAATGGTATGAAGCTGAATAACACTAAAACTTCGTGAGCGAAACGCGATAAGCAGTAGAAAAGGAAATGATAGTGACGAGGGAATGAAGGCAGATATGCTGTGTACATATGAGCCAAAATGTTGATTTTATCTTCACTATGGCGTTACCACACAAGATAACATATGTAAACTGGCTTGCCTCTAGATATTAAATCAAAATTCTTGATAATAATAAGCCATTGACACGATTTCTTTCCCTTGCGTGTGAACACTATCGTTCAACGAGCGTACGACATAAGTGCCAGCGAGATGAACTTTGAACAAACACCCAATATACGTACATAATATTAAATAGAAACATTAAGGGCAGTCGTGCGTATATTGTATAAATTATGCAATTTTATCTACTAATTACGTATACCTTCTATTGAATAGAACAATCCGATAGTAAATATTTTATTTACGCCACGAAGAGTTTCATTACAGGTTCTGTTCTATGGTAAATTTATAATGCAGTCTACCTAATAGTAACTGGTCACCACCGCCCATGTACAGCTGTAATCACCCCCAAATAGGATTACACTTCTATTTGAGCTCGGCCAGACACGTTGCAACACTGAAGTACGAAGTTAGCCTCGTTTAGTGTCCCTTCCTTACCACATTCTTCAAACCAGAACACAAAAGCGCTTTATATTGCTGTTACAAGGCAAAAATGGGAATAATGACGTCATATTCACAATACGAAGGGTGACAACCCTTAAGGTTACACCTTTAAAACGTACATATATGTACGTACATGCATCTGTATACATGTGATATTAGAAGGAGCGCGTATTAAAACTAAATCAATAAAAACAATATAAGTGCACAAGTTTCTAGGTGGTAGAACTCGTTAAGTTCAATCGGGGAGGTACCACCGCAACCCTCATAATTCTCGGTGAAGCATTGTTTGTGTTTCGGTTTGGAGAGGCGTGGTTGCCGGCTTTACTTTAATACCAGGCGAACATCTTAGTCCTCAAGGTTAGCAACGCATCTGTGATCAAATTCATGTATGACTTAATTGTACTTAAGGATAACTACTTATGTCCATGGGCGGCATTTACCACTTACCATCAGGTGGAATGCATGTTCGTTTACTACCTTTATAGGATAAAAAAAAAATAGTATAATTATTCTCTAGTATATGTTATGTATCTAAATATCTAAAATGGATATCACCATTTTTTTAAGATTTCGCAGAGCTATACAGCTTTGTATGAGCTACTATTTAAATACACAACAATTTAAAAAGTTGCAGGAATAAATTGTATATTCCGCGAGTCCAATCTACATTAACTTTACTATCCCGAAAGAGTCATAAATCTTCCTTGTCATGCGTCTGAACTAACCTCCAGAGTATTACCATATAGAGTTAGTATATAGCACATATTTCTGTAGAGCATACATTGCACTGTTTATTATAAACAAAAGTTTAAAATTATTCTTGCTTATTTCCCTAAGTACAAAATATACTTGTATTTGACAAGCTATGCCGCGTGGTTTCCCGCGCGTTTATAAGCAATGTCAGTACTTTCCAATTCTTCCACTATCTCCACTGCCTTTCACCCCTATCTCCTCATAAAACATGCCAATACCATTTTCATTTACCCCATGCGTACGTATATGACTGCGCGGTATAAAGCGGTCAAGATGTATCTCTGGGTCCATTTACCTTCTTCAATCAGTGGCGAATCCACTTAACACGTTGAATGCCCCCGACGCATATACGCGTCAAAGGGCCTGTGCGCCGAAAACTGTAAACGTGAAATAAAATTGTTATCCGACTATTACCACACATTAGCCGGTTCAAACAAACAATCATCTTCAGCTTTATAACATTAGGTAGGTAACCTAGATTATAACAAATATATCGGGTGCATACTAATTTCGATTGTGTGCTAAGCCTATCTCAGTGCTGATTAATTTATCTATTTGCAATACTAAACCCTATCAATTTCCTAACGACCTGTTGCTGCGAACACGTAAAGGGCAGTAAACCTAAACATTTTCTCAATCAGTTTTGAAATTTCGGACCTTCGTGATTTATCAAGCAGGTCACGTCGTGAGTCACAGGGTGTGTCTGGCGGCTTAGACTCAGATAAATAAACAGACAGAATAAGAATAAAAGGTTGTATTACATTCAGTCTTCTAATTCTAGAGCTGGAGTTCAAATCACATTAAAAATCCTGTTCTGTTTTACAGCTTCTCCGGATTTTCCGTCTGATTTTCATCTTTATTTTATGCATTATGTGCGTATAAGAAATTAATTTCATATTTTTTTTCAACTTTCATACTCCGAAAAACCAACCTTTGAAGAAGAAGTGGAGTAACTTCTCCACGATTCCGTCATTTATTAACTGATTTTAAAAATTACTTTTTGTTGCAAAAGGATAGTATCCAAGGAGTCCCGTTTTAATTTTATACGCACCTTGCGTTTTGAAGATACACCAGTGAACTACAAAAAATCGAATAGTATATGTATAGTTATTGAGGTATTCGTTTATGATAAAGGCTAAGTAAAGTACATACACCAAATGTAGCGAAAACACTGGTAACGATTTACACTCAAATTTTGTTGTGTAACATCTACAAAACTGAGAGTCCTTTAGTGGTTCACCACTACACTTATTTCTGCCTAATTACAGCATATTTAAAAGAGAGTGGTAAGGAAAGGATACTAATACGAGCCATTACAACCTAGTTCTCAGGGGTAGCACATTGGTGACTGATCTACAATAGGACTAATCCTATCTGTTCTTCATAATAGGTGTCCATGGGTAGCAGTGGCCATATACCATCAGATAATTTGCTACTTGTATATCATAAAAACAAAAGAAAATGTTTTGTAGTGCCGTTTTAGAAAACATATTATTTATCATATTCAACTAAGATAATATATAACTATTTTTATAGGTATTATATTATACGGATTATAAAGGGCCTGGGCCCATACCCATGCATGCCCGTATGCATTTTCTCTACATAGGTACTGTATCAAACGTTTGTTTGCTAGAAATTTAATCTTATGAAAGGACCTTTGTGGCTTATCGGGCATCACCTTAGCCAAACATATCGTGAGCTAAGTCGGGTGTGGCTAACGCTGTTTGCTTACACGGATTTAAGGCGAATGGAAGTGGCTTGTAATATAATAACTTCTTTATGCTTGTTAAATATGTTTGCAGTACTCACGTATGAACGAAAAGCAATTTCATTTACTCAAATACGAGTAAAAATCATGATTTAACAACTGAAGAGACCAAATTATATGTATGTATGAATGTATTAGGTCGATTATAATGCAATTATTTTAAAATTAGATAAATATTTCTATAGACATTAGTATTGTATGAATTTTATGTACTTCCTAAACATATAATTAAGGAATTTAATATTTAGGAGGATGTTTAATATTGAAGAATTTGTGAAAAATTACTTCGTTCTTTTCGCTTAACAACTTTGCTTCATCTTCAGCGATTTGTATTCACAGATCGCCATTGAGTTATCAATCTCAATTCAACTCTCATACACTCTTGATTTATGATACCTCGAATCATGATAAGCGATTCGTAGAATTTATAGAATTGCTAATTTGTAACGTTTAATGCCTCTTTTAGATAATTTATATCTTTGGTCACCTCGCTCTGACTACTAAGCAGCAAAATTGGCAATTTTCCGCCTTACATTCTAGTTCTCTCACACCACTAATTTAATGTTTTCTTATAATAAATACATTTATGTATGCGTGATAAAGAGAAACAATTATTCTGGCTTTAAAAGTGTCTATCGCTAAGCCATTTCTGTCCCACTTTGAGCACAGATCTTCTCTCAGAATGTGAGGAGTATGGGATATAGTGCACCACGCACCAATTAATTTATAATTTGTAATACATATAAGCATAATTTCAAGAAAATCATTGGTGCGTTTCTGGGATTAGAACTCCGGAACCAGTGTAAGTAGCCGAATTTTATATCACTCTGTCTCTGTATAATAATCTGTAATATACAATGTAATGTACCTACATGTAGACAAACTTATGACTAGGTACTTCCTTAGGAAAGTCTGGTACTCAAGTAGGCTTGAGTGCTGAACAATTACTATTTAATACAATGATTGGCCAAATTATTAGGGACAGTATTTTCTAGAATATTTCTATCGCAGAGTGATTTTTTTTTTTTTTTTTTTTTTTATTTTTGTGGTATGGCTGCGGTATCGCTGTAAAATCTTATTAAACCTAGACCCAAAAAATTGCTGATAAATTTAATAGTTTAATTTTCATGCTTAACATTTTAAAAAACCGAATACACACTACACCTCCTTTTGAGGACCCGCATGGCGGTACGGTTACCACACCGATCTGACACGCAGAGGGCTCCGGGTTCGATCCAAGAAAGCGGGCTAGTCAGAAATTTAAGTGATGAATTTAGATTTCTGTTCTGGGTCTGGGTGTACGTGTATAGTCTTCGCGTGTGTGAATGGCACCAACATAGGGAATCCTAGTGTGGGCCTATGAGTGTAGAAAGCGTCTCTCCTTTTATTGCTAGGTATTGTTGTAGTTCATGGTTTGCAGAAGTTTTACCTAGTCTCTTAGAAACCTACCAATACCACTACACTTCTCATTCGTTGTTGAATTTCCTTTGTGTATATTTGAAATCCAAGATCCTACGCCAATGGAATTAAAATGAGTCCCGAAAGAGGTTTTCCAACAAAAAAGTAATTTTCCAAACCGGTTCATAAATGATGGAATTATGAGGTAATAAAACAAAGATAACCTGAAATTGAAAAATTGAATTAAAAACCTCCTCTTTTTGTAGTCGGTTCGAAACTAGAATACTAAAATATTTGGCCACCCACTTTAGATATTATTAGTCTACTCGTTTATTTCTATATTAACAGCAATGCTGCGTTGCTGTATTTAGCTAAAAGACGTCTTTAATTTCGAATTTAGTAAGCATATACTTACGAATACTATAGATATTATTAGTCCACTCCCTGTCATCTATTTCTACCTGAAGAGCGATTCAGCGTTGCTATATTCAATTAGATAGGCGGGTTTAATTTAGAAACGATCTTATTTCTTACTTCTTACAAAACAAACAAATTTATAGCCATATAGAGACAAGCCTCGGGGCTATACGCGTTTCCCAAATAACTTGTTATTTAACTTGATTTATTGTTTTGTGTACTTCACTGTACTGCAATTATACTAGCTGATGCTCGCGACTTTATCTGCGTTTTTTTTATTTTATCAATAA
>DWJS01000406.1:0-11561 GCA_018248975.1 Codatractus imalena | reverse complement strand
GGTGCAATAATGGATGTGTGATATCGCCTCATACTGAGTACTTGCTCAGAAGTTTTTATATTTCCAACTGGAAAAGGATCACACATCAATTTGTATAAGTCAATTATTGACTTATACAAAATTATGTATAATCTAAGTAGGAACAACTAAAAACAATAGAACACCGTGTAGAAATGTCGTTGGGAGAAAAAATGTAGCAGACCCCATCGGGGATATGATAGTTGATAACAAGACAAATGAGCACATATTGATTGCATATCAAAACGTGTTGCAAAAACCGTTAGCGATAACGTTGAAGATAACGCGCTGATAACAGATAAGCCTATTGATGGCAATGGGACGGTGGCGGCCGAGGATTCGTTGAACTTGACAACCTTGGGCAAGTTTGTTACACTGCGGCGGAAACTATTGATTCAGTAATATGGTTATTATATTATCAACACACACACGCACGCACGCTCGCACGCACATGCATGTTATTGGGTAACGAAGTTCAATGTTTATCCGAGACATTTAGAGACCTCAACGATAGCAACACATCTGTGGTGCGCCTGCCCCATTTACTAAAGATCAGATAAACCACTTATCAGATGAACTGATAACTAATATTTAATATAAATTTCTAAAAAAATGGCTAAGTGCGAGTCTTGCTCGCGCACCAGGGGTTCCGTACCAGCTTAATTGAGATCGGCCGAATAAAAACACCTTCGTAGCAACAACCGAAACAAACAAATTACGCCGGATATAGTCAGTACATATTATTGTACTAACTTCATGTACTCGTCACTCGCACATCGCCGCAATGGCAAAATTGATGGCGTGAATTCTTAGGTAATTGTTATTTCTTTTTAAATTTTATTCTTTGTTGTTATAGCGGGTATAGTAACATACTCTCTGCAAAAAAAATCAAGTGTGTACCTATTATTAGGGTTACTTATATATAGCCATACGATCAGACCGCTAGATGAACAGCATGACCCTAGTAATAGGGTCTAATGGCAACCTTTGCTACGGCACCCTCAAAGAAGGTGACTCTTCAGGTAAAAATCGAGTATTTATTGTATAACATTCTTATCATTAATATTTCCTTGAACCCATATATTTGTTAAAGAAAATATACTTTCCTTTCTCGTAAGCTCTTTGTTTCACCAGTAATTTAACAAGTGTACTTTTTGTCTTGCTCCCATGTATATTCTAAATGTTATGATAATAGGGACAAATATCTAATAAACTGTTCACAATGCTATTGGTCGTTTTTATTAATTATTATGAATTAGAAGTCATATAATCTTTCTACTGAAGTTGGACAACCTTGATGGCAGCAAGTAATAAGTTCAATTCAATTGGTACATATTTCTTTTAAAAGATAACTCCGTTAAAAGTTTTTATTATTACGTCTGTAAAAACAGCCTTATATTTTATATCGATTTAAAACTTCCGTAACCAAATTCCTTTGGCAGTTAAACTTCAGGTACTTAGACGTAGATTATTAGCAACCTTTTCTCCTAAGTTGAAGGCGATATGGAGACTTATTCACAAGACCAGAACCGTTTTCTACATATACTTTTTATCTTCTTACTTGGAAGAGAGCCTCGCGGTCGTCAACCGTAGAACACGAGTAACAATTAACACCGTAGATAGAGCAATTACTCTATAGAGATACCATCAAGCTAGACGTGCGCAGTGGAAATATAAACGAGCAAAATAGAAAGCATTTTTGCAATACATTTTTTCAACGAATTTTGATAAAATTATACATGATCCAATCGTACTCAATGAAAATATTTCGTTTCTTATTTTTATATGTGTTCTTATTTATGTGTACAACATTTCCATATTTTGTTCGGTTGAAATAATCCGTTGACGCGCCGTCGCTAAGAAATATACGAGTACATAAAGATCACTCATTCGTAATGAGCGACGATGGTATCTCTATAGAATCATTGCTCTATGATCAACACTTTATTAGTGTTATGTTTACATTGTGTGTAAGATCTAATTAAGTGTAATGTACGTGTTGCAAAATTTTCCACTAATAATTTTCCATTATGATAAACGGCCAGTAATTTATGATATTGACAAAAACATGTAATTTTTTTTTTAAACAATGAAGAAACTAATCCGTCAAAATTTGATTACTATCGGTCCGTCAAATTTATATCTGCAATAAGCTAGTATAGCCCCGCGTCTTGTGTAGATCTCAACTGATCTACAGAGCTAAGCAACATACGCGCAGTCGGTAATTAGATGGGTGACTGCTAAATTTCATGCTCACTTCCGTGCAACGGAGGCCATGTGGACCCAGTCGTTAACCCATGTGAACCCAGTGGGGACCCAGTCGTTAAACTTTACGAAGGCCTTATGGGCGATTTGAAAACATCTGACACGGGTTAGCCACTAATCCGTATCATTTTCAATTTCTTCATGGAAAATGCCCCAGGCCTTCTTCAGCTGTGGAGGGAGACCTATGGCAGGCTCATAAAAACGGTTGCAGGCATTTGAGGTCGGTCAAAGATGCTTTGCTATTCCTGAAGAATTAATTGAAAGTTTGCGTAATTGTACATATATATTTCTTTCAAACCAGATTACAGCTCAACACGTTGTTGCGAGGCACATGTGCAAACTATGTTACCTATTCTTTTGTAAGTTTTTAAAAACTGGGTAGTTGGTTGCCTTTTTGCTCAAAAAATTATAATCCAAACATACATACTTCGTTTCCAATCTTTATGATTGTGCATTAAATTAAACTTGTTTGTTCGCAGGCCACACAAAATGATGCTCGAGTCGAGCCGGTAAGTTGTTTCAAATCTAAATTTCGCCCGTAATATCTTCATTATTATTTGCCAAATGTCCATCTACTTTTTGTCTGACCTCTGTACATAATTGTCATTTGGTATTGCAATAAAAGGCTTTCATTCATTTTGCCCTTAGTATAACATTTTCTTTTAATTACTTATATTAAGAATAAGCCACTATTCGCTTTCTCTCTCTCCCTCTTTCTATCTCTTTCCCTCTTTGTCTCTGACGGTAAATCGACTTAATACATAATTATCGCACTTCCTTTGAAAACTCCCTTTTTAATATTTAGCAATTATTTTCCGCTAACTCCCACTTATTATTACACTATACTAAATCACTGTATCGTCATTACATCCATTTCAGTGTTGCGATTTAAAAAGCCATTAAAAATTCCAAGTGCGCCGGTTCAAACAGTAAAGAGTTAAACTAATGCTAGCGATTATGTTTAATGTTCTCGTGGTGCGCGTCGCCTCTGTAAGGGCCATTGCACAAGCGTTTTTGCATCACGTATAAGGAGTAAAATATATTAAACTGAAGGCATGAACAAAAAACAAGCTGTTTTCGTTAGTGAATATTCAACTGTAAATGTAGAAGGAAACAAAAAACACGTATTAATTATAATAAACACAAGAATTAATCTAACTCAATGTAACGTTTTTATTATAGAAATCTATTTTTAACTTTAGTTGAATATTTAAGATTTAAGCAACTTATATTATTTTCTCATGGATTTTGTTGAAATATTCATTTTTAAAAAGTATGTATAATGCAGTAATAATTTTGATTTGATTAGGATCTTCAAATGTTTAATTTCAGTTAACTAATCAATTAAACTATTATAAAACAATAGGTAGTAAGGAGTTTTAATCAACACTAAATCTAAACTGTTTATAAAAAAATACTGGTAGGTTTTTTAATTATAGAAGCGGACATATTTCTATTCAAAGTGTGTCTGTTTTGTAATTTCCAAGTATTCCGTTATTAAGCCTAGTCCATTGTACGGTATTGCAAAAAAGATGTACCTACTCTGTTGTGTGCTCGCCCTCAGCGAATAAATGGCCGCCCGAGTGTGTTGCACTCCGCATAATTAGTTTCGCCTATCCATACGCCGACTGGCATGAATTGCGTGAAAGTTTATCATTTCTAATGCTTTGTCTAATTACCATGCGTCGTTCATTATTACCAGTTGCTTCTGCTGCTTCGATTCTCTTCATATATTTCATTTCTAACCGTTTTTTTTAGATTCTATTCTCAGCAATGTTTGTCTCGCATTTCCCTTTAATTGTATTCGTATATTGATCATTAATAGCACAATAAGTAAGTTTTACTATCCTTAAAGGTATATGATGTGTAATTAGAAATTCTTCGCGTGGTTACATCGTAATTTTATTCATCTTATTCAAGTAAAATCGTCGTTGAGATTTTTCTTCTCTGATTTATTGTCACGTCTTTTTGTTTGACTTTCATAAGCTTTGTTCCTTATTCTCGATTCAAGTTTATTGAATTTGTAAAGTTCACTTATTCATACATACTAATCGGTTCACAAGACATGTTCACATTTTTACTTCCTTATCTGCTTTGCGATATTGTATCGATCTTATCTTCGGCAATGAAATAAGTATTATGGCGTAAATATAATTTTTGGCCAAGGTTATATGCTAAAATTATTTCCTCTCTTGATTTTATCATAGTTATACATTATTGTAAAAGTATAAGTGTCGAATGGAAGAACTCTAACACAGCATGCGATAACAAGAATTTTGACTTTCACTTTACGCAAATCACATCTCTCCTAAGATATTTGTAAGTTTCAATGATTTCATACAAAATTAATAATCTCCCATCTTTGTGAATACTGCGAAGGAGATCCAATAAGCACTTTATAGCATCTGAATCGTGATAAAGGAACACAGTACACGTAGTAGCGACTTGACTATAAATCACGACCAGAGCGAGACAGCTGTGTGAATTGCCGGACAAATGTTGCTTTATCACGTTCCGGCGGGAAAGAGACGGCGATACGTTACGCAAGCTCTGCGTCTAGTGGCCATGAACCGCGGACGTAAACACAGAGTGTATAAACTCTAATTTATTTACCTCAGGGTAAGTCTACTTTGCTTCCATGTTGCATAGTAATTTATTTGTTAGTTTTAGTAAGTCATTTTCGGTATAGAAATCGGTAGTTTTTTTTTGCTAACACGTATAGCCAGACTGATAATTGGACGAGTTGGATAGAACTTATTGAATTTGTGTGCAATCTATGAACATATTTTCACACTGCATTACAACGAAAACAAGTGTACCCATTGACGACTTTGAAGACCCAAAATATACGACCTAATTATGCTGTAATTGTTCCTGAACATTTTCTTTGTATATCAATAAGCTTCTAAGCTTCTAAGCTTTCTAAGGCTCCGCTACTCGTTTGTCCGTCTGTTGCCGTCTGTATCTTATGAACCGTATTAGGTAGAGACGAAGAAATTTCAAAGAATATATACCATAACTTATACCACGGCGTCTATAGCAACAAATAATAATAAAAAAAAAAAACAAAAAAAAACTTTAAAAATAATCACAGTTACCATATCCATTGTACCGTTGTGGCTATGTGCAAGTACCCTCATGTAGTGTGATATCGTAATATTTTCTTACTGTATCCGGCGGTATTTGTATATTTTGCACTTTTTGCTATAATCGTGTATTCAGAGTTATTGGCTCTATCTTAATGACAGCGGGACGGAACCGTTCGTGACCGACACTGACTCGCGCTTGTCCGATTTATTAACTTCCTTTGTATTCATAAAAATAATCCTACAGTAACAACCCCACATTCCCTTTGAGTCCACATTTATTTTATCACTCATTGTTGAACGCTTCGCAGTAATCGGTTGACTCATTGGCGCGCGATTTAAATCACTAGTACTTGGAATTACTGACTAAGGCTAAAGGTTTTTTTTCGAAGTTAACAGCAACTAGACTTATTTGCAACTTATTCAGTTGTTGAAAATTTGGTTTTGGCTATTGAATTTAATCCGTATCAATTGTTTTTCTTTAGTATTTAGGATCAAGAAAAATGAATGTTTAGTTTTAGACTCTGCATAAATGTATACAATCTTCCGCAAATTACTTCTATACTAAAAGTTTCTTATAAAAAATAACATAAGCTTCATGAGACAATGACATTAATATATAAAAGGCACATTTTAGAAATGAAACATTTGAGCACTTCAACAAATTTTCACGCGCGTAATTCATGACCTATTTATGTATACAGCTTACAAATACATCATCTTACGGTTAAGGTAATTGTTATGATAGACACTATTGCACAGGCTTTGTGAACTGGAATTATTCCGGCGCAAGCAACGTACACAAAAGGGGGATTTGATTTTAAAACACTTTTTGTTCAAAGTTTTTATCTCCTTTTATTGCTCTCTTTTTCATTCGTTTATCTTTCTTTCTTTCTTTCTTTCTCGTTTTTTGTTTCTTTTATCGATAGACTACATTGGTGTGACACTTCTCAGGAAACGATGTCACGTTAATAGAACGAAGCGAATCGATTGACGCCGTGCCAAAAAATGTTTCGTCTTTGTCGCAAATTAATCATGTGTAACAAGATGTGTATATCCATTTGAATGTATCTTTGTTGTAGTGGGTTTTTAGTATTATCTGGGCCTATCCATATATTATATAAGGCGGTGTGCAATAATTAGCTGAGGTGTTACTCAGGAATCGAAACAAATGTCACCCAATCTCAGTTTCGGTGACCAAAATGTGTTTCACGAGAAATTCTCACTAAACGCACGAAATAACTTTAAGACACCTAACTTTAATATCTTCTCGATCTTCATAATTTATTTATTGATAATAAAATTTCTGGACATCAAATTTTGTCAAGAAATCTTTTGAAACACTTAACATTCATGCCGCGTAGGATCCCAACTTAATATCGGGAAAGCAGGATCTTCAAATACTCATTTTGCCACATTGTAACGGAATTTATTACCGACCGTGGTTACTTTATGAGTTATTTATTACTTACAAGTTTTCTCTTACATTCCGTCGTGATAACTATAACTGATTGTTCTTTGAAGTGTCTTTGTTTGAATTCGTTTGGGCATGAGCGTTATTTCTATTATTCATTTAAAAATTCTATCTTTTACAAGGACGCCATCAGTTTACGTTTAAACATAATCTTTATATGTAAACTAGACCTTATTTAAACTCAAATGTTCATACGATATGAAGTAATGTTCATTTAATACGTCCGTTATGTTCGTAATATTTAGTTAATTCATTGAAAATCTTTAAAAAGATTTATAACAAAATTGTTTATAATAAAAACCTACAATTTTTTATTACAATTTATTTACATAGATATTTTATATACATTGTTATTAAGTATTCTGAGAGATTTCCTTTTTCGTAATACTATAATTTTATTTGAATTTTATATTAATTTTGATGGTACTTGAGTAATAGAATTCTAAATTTTCCATTACTCAACAAAGAATATGCGAAATATTGCATCCACCTATTCGCATTGTTTTCGTTGTCTTAAAATCCAGTCTCTGTGGACAAAATTGTTGTTTCTCCTTTAAATTACCGCTATTCTTTAAAACATTGCTCGCCTTTACCTCCTCGTATACGGTCTGTGAAACAATGGCGACGCGCAGACGGACCGCCGGACTTCTATGCAGGAGACGCACAAAAAAGATGCATCTAATCAATCCTGACGACTCGGCACACTAAGTCGAATGCTCGCTTTTTTATTAGTTCATTTGCATATATTCCCGTCCTCCTCCCACTAGTTGCTGGTTGAATATAAGCGAAAGAGACAAATACGTTGTCGCGATGACCTTAGAACGTGCGCGTGCGCCAATACCGTTGGTCCCGTGAGAAGGAATTTTTCTACTATTCAGACGCTCAATTTGTGGTATTGTAATACGATTTCTAATTTAGGGTAATTACATGTCTTTCACACAATCCAATTGCACTACTATACAAGTTCGACATTACTATACAACTGTGTATTAATTGTACCGTGTACGTGTAAAAAATGACAAGACATTCGTGTCAATTAATGATTTTTGTGTTATTTGTTCACTTATGGTCGTTATACCTAATTAAGCGGTAGCAAATTTGTACTGTTTATCGTAGAAAATGTACAGTAAACTTATTATTTAATTAATCCTCCGTCTGTAGGTATCTAGTGCAGAGAAGATCGTGGATTCCAGAGGTCTTTATATATGTTAAATAAAACAAATAAAATCTTCAAACCTTCTTTCACCGTCTCTACCTCTCTCTAACTTTTTAAGAATATTGCGTACCGAATAGTTTGAGATTTGGCATAGTTACAGATTATATGGACAAGAGGAAGAAAAAGCCACAATTTGTATACATATAATGTGTGTTAAAAATATTTAAAATATTTGAATTGAATTAAAACACGCATTGTTTACATTCATACTGTCAATGACAAGATGCCAAAAAGTCGCCAAGACCAGAGATTACACGCAAAAAACTTTAAAATGACAGTTTGTCTCACCTCAACTTCAACTTCAACAACATTCAAACATACAAAAATAATAATTACGATCGCTTTTTGACCGCCTACTGAACTACCAATACATATTAATGGGACAAAAATTGAGGTGATAAATAATATTGCGATCAAGTTTAAAAAACTATTGAGTATAAGGTTCATGCTCAAGATTTGTTTCATATTTTATGTCTATCACAGGGCTGTCTACCTACAGCTCTGGATACCACCGTGTTACAAACGGACATCGGAGCCGTAGCTTTATAGTAACAGGGTTCCGTTTGCACCCTATGGGTACGGAACCCTAGCAGAGTGAGTACACGTGTCACGGTGGTCAAGGTGAGCCGGTAATCGTGGAAAGCGGTTTATTGACGAGTTACGACTCTATTAACTATACTTTGTTTTGCGTTAATGTTTCATATAGCTACCTACGTAATAGGTTATTGACTACATATGAGATGAAAAATGGCCGCTTAAAAAAAAGGTATATATTTTTAGTATCCTTTTTTTTGACCCAACGCTATTATATTCTTCTGTTTAATTGTTATTTCAGTATTCTTTCATTATTTATCACACAAATATAGGAATATATACAAGCAATTAAGGAAATGAAAAATGTGCATAGCAAGATTCGTGAAACCTAATCGTAGCGCTACTCAAACACAAAAACTTCAAAATTAGTCCAGCTGTCTAGGAAGAGTTCAGCGACATACACACGTACAATAGAATTACACATATTGTTTAAGCAGGTATGGCAGTACCAATCAGATCAGTATATATTGTATCAACTGCTAATGACTTTTTGTATTTGATTATTTTATTTCTATTGATGTACTTGTCTTGTCTTATCTTGAACGTCCAGCAAAATCTGGGAGATATCGAAGGTCTTACAATTTTTATCGTACAATTTTTCGTCAGGAGTCATCCTTAGATTTATTGTCTCGGTTCGCTCTTAATATAGTGAAATATTCTTAGTTTACTTATGCACTACACTAGTAAGTCTTGGCCTTTATTAACAGCTTTCAATTTTAATCGATCCTGTACAGTTTCTTGTTAGATACCAACTACACACAGATCCGCTTCCGCTCTGTCCTTCCAGCTATATTTGGGAGGTCCGACATGACGTCGACCCAGATATGCTCTCTTTACCCTCCGATCTTTTCGTATGCGTTCAATATGATCCAGCCAGCGAAGGTGCGTTCATATCGGCTACGATATTGGGCACAGTCTTGTTCTTCGATTCCTATGTTTTTTTGGTAGGTGTTCCTATAGAATAGACAAATAATAGTAAGAATGCACTTATTGTTTCTTGTTTATGACTGCTTTAAATCAGACGGACAACGAACTGTTCCCGACACTAAAGTAAGGTCCGACCTAAATTTTCCTATCTCCCGTGAGATAGGAAAATTTCTTCCTTCCTCTGCCTTCACCACTACCTGGATCGATCTTGTAATACCCCTTTTAAAATCTATTATTTTAATTAACTAACATTTTAATTAATACTAAATGTGTAAACTCTAGTTTCTCGTAAAATTTGTGAACAAAATATGACAGAAAATATTGACAAATTTATTTATGTAATAGAAATTGATTAACTATCCCTATGAAGATTAAGTTTTAACAAAATATTTTTATCAAATCTCATAGATGCGAATTGTACACAGAACATTTTATTGCACGCTTATACTTAGAAAACAAGAACAATAATAGTTAAAGTCAAGAACAATATAAATATGTCCAAAAAATAAACCTACATTAATGAAAAAAGTAACCCAAACAAATTTAGACCTTTACTAATTTTATCTTTTGAAAGTATGTGATTTTAATTGGGTGATGTTTAAAATTCGTTTCTGAGTAGTACACAACACGGTTTTGTGTTGTGTACTACTTTTTGTTAACACGTTAACAGTTTTTGGGTAAACAAACATTAATTTAACCACACATTAACGTCGAAGGTACGATCAAATTATAGTCATGAGGTTAATTATCATCCGTCGCTTTGAAGTGGGCATTTCTATAAATTTCAATTTATATTGGTGCTCATAATATTGTTCGTTAATTCTTGTTTATATTTGAAGTTTATCGTAAGATATTCATATTATCCAATTCATATTTCAGTTTGAAGTACCTAACATAAAACAGAATTATAAGTGGTGGCAAAGTTCCATAGAAATAAATATTAACTATTTCTCAATAAGCTGGGTTTTCAACTATTTAAATATTACAATATTTGAAATATAAAAAGTGCTAAGTGTTTGTAAAATCATTCTTTAACAGTGTTTTGTTACATGTATTTTTCTATCATCTTGTTAGGTACAAGTACATAATTTCATAATTATAATAAGACAATTAACTGAAACTTAGACCATTATCCCCAGTTAGCAGATCCTTAGTTGAGCATCTGCAGCAATAATAAGGAACTGCTCCGGAACTTACTTAGGAAATTACGTTAAATTTCCGTAATCTTGTTCAGTACCAATATTGTTCCTCGCTACGTGAACAACAATTGTATTAAAAATGAAGCCTGAACTTTATTACGACTACTTATCAGAATCAAAACGTTATGTATGTACCTATTGTAAATTAATTAATTAACATATGATTGAACGCTCAACATGAACTTTGTTTAAATTTACACGATTCAAAGTTCTCTATAATATGTTCAAAGGCTACCAATTCGTCTATGGGTATATTTTCTCTTAAACCTCATTCTGAGGAAGATATCTGTGCCCAATGGACTGCAATACTGGACAACCCTGTGTAAATGTAATAACACATTTAAACCCTATATCTGCATAAATCCAACCTCCATGGATTGCACAGCCTTATGCATGGCTTTATGATGTTTAGGTCATAATAACGTACATATTATCTATCTATCTACATAATAATAGACACAATGTCTATTCTCAAACAAATATACTAAGGCTAGACTAAGACAGGCATCCAAATATTATACAAATTTCCGCTCTACCGGAAATCTAATTCGGGTCCTCTCTGAAAGCAACAATGATCACAAAGATATTGCCACGCAAGTTTCAAAATACACAAGTTGTATGTAAATTTGTGTATTTTGAAACCTGCTGAAAAACTAAAGATTATGTGGCGACGAGCGTGGCGGTGCGGTTACCACACCGGTCTGACACGCAGAGGGTTCCGGGTTGGATCGCCGGCCGGACAGAAAACTAAGTGACGATTTTTTATTTCTGTTCTGGGTCTG
>DWJS01000405.1:0-11561 GCA_018248975.1 Codatractus imalena | reverse complement strand
AGCTGTCAAGGCCACTATGGCCAACAGCAACTACACAATTCGAAAAAAAAAAAAAAAAAAATATGAGTATGATAAGTACTTGGTAAGTCACGCACATCTATTATACCTTAGGTTCGCTAATCTCACCGAGCTATCTTGAGTCCTTTCGAGGTCTTGCAAATATTTGGCGTTTCTCTAAAGGAGCTTTTGTAAATTTGATTACGCGCACTTCAAACACCGAATGACATTGTAACGCTAATTTAGTCGGGCCGTAATTTAAATGAGGCATTACATGGCTCCCATTAAGTAAATGTTAAGATCTTGCCCCTTTGAAATGAGGTCGAGCGTTCCCTCCCTTGAGACTTTTATACCCCCGCTTCGCGTGCTAGACGTTTGTAAGTAAGGAACTAAGCTATTACTAGAATAATAATTACGAGTACGTAACGAGACTCTACTAAATATATTATGAATGTGAAACAATAATCTCCGCCTTATTTACACAAACTCATTTGCCTACTTTTGGTTATTTAGTTAAGAATAATTGTATTTTCAAAAAGAGGAGATTCTCAATTCAATGGTTACCTCAAAACTTCATCGTATATTAAACAATTAGTAAAATCTCTTTTTGTTGGAAAGGGGAAACTATGAGCTATAAAGAACAGTAAGTGACAAACGACAAACTACGGTGCTAATTTTATAATATTGTTGGAAATTAACCTTGCAGTCAAGGATGAATTGGAGTAATCACACGTATAAGAAAAATTACATATTTTACCCACATAATGACCGTACTCCACATGCAACTGGCTGCAACAGGAGACTGGACAGGGTATAAAAAGAAAGATTGAAAGCGTTATGTTCACCAACTATCTGCTAAATAATAAGCATTTCGATACTTCGGGGCTTAAAGAGCATCAAAGACATTTAGCCATGAATACACTATTTATTTTTTCGTAAGTATTAGGTATATTTCATTTTTATAACTTAGAATACACGATCATAACCCGTATCGATCGATATGATCCATCGATTATTTTAAATTCATATCGAGCAACAAGTTTTAGTCAGATCTGGACGATCTTGATTCATTTTATTGAACATCACACACGTCTCCTACTAAATTCACATAAAACAGTCCATGCCGGTTGTAAGCACTAAACCGCGAGAGGCCTCCCATCTTTGAAATCCTATGTTTAAAATGTAACTCACACATGGAATGGGATACAAAAAGCCTTTCCATAAAACAACTGAAGGCTTTCGAGCCACTAGGCAAGAAATACTGGTGTAATATAACATTTATTGGTCATAAATCGGAAATAATAAACAAAGTATATAGGTAACTCATTAAAGGCTTGATTCCGTATTGGAACATTTTACGCCTCCGAATATTTACGCGTCAATGTAAATGCGTAAAAGCGTGCGCAGCTGATCATTATAAAGCATGCTCTTTTATATCTCAGTCTTATTATATTAGATTCTACTAATTTTTTTCGGGTATATTCGATATACTATACACGAAATACAATATGTAAGCATTTTACATAAAGTATACATACACATACATATACATGAACAAAAACGAATATTTTATTTCATTTTTACAGTATTATTCTAACATCAATACTTTACCACCGCTTCAGGACTTCGTCCGTGAAGAAGAAGCGGAGAAAAAACTGCGCATACATTTGAAGTATTATTGGTGATTTCTAAAAATTCAAAGTTAATTATTGATAGGCAACAAACACTTATATTTTTTATTATTCTTATTTTGCTGTTGCTGTTACAGAAGAAGAATAAAGAAATGAAAATTAAGATCCGGTCTATCAAAACTATGGATACCCTTCCAAACTCAAATACGTATTTATGCCTACTCGTCAAACAATAGTTTCAAGTATTCACCCAGTAGAATGCAGTACGACCGAAACGTGTCAAGGCAACAAAACTGTATAAATCCAAAAACGGCATTAATATGTCATAGTTTGGTTTAATTAGGCATAAATATGTCTTACAGTAGGACAGCATTATTGCTTACGACAACCATGTAGCCGGTTGCTTTATGGCATCCATAAATAAAACCAACAAAGTGAATGGCAAATGCGGTGGGTAATGAAATAATGGCCGAAGAGCCAGCTCTGTGGGGGACTAACTGTGGAGACGCCATCTTGCATCTCCGTCTATTATTACAATTAATGTTTTTAACATTCTGAAATGTTAGAATGTAAAAGTATGCAAACAGACTTTAGATATGAACTTTAGCGTTACTAGTTTGTTTTTGCGCAGACAAAATTAACGTATAATATATACGACTAAAATCTAATGGGTGCATATAAATTGTACTTAAACTACCTATTTGGCATATTTATATTAAAGTAAATACATTGCACATGCATACATCGTGGTTGAAGTAATGAGGTAAATTAGACATATATATGCACTTACATGAACCAGTTTTATTAAGTCGGTAATAGATTTCTTACATGGGCCGCAGTGATTACTTAATCATTAATCTATCCAAGTCACCGCTGAGCATGATTTACTCTCAGAGTGGATACAGACCAGACTTTGAATATCGACCAGACTCGAAGGCTGAAATTCATTCATAAGCACTTGGATATTGCTGAATACTGCTTAAGTAAAGTTCAAAGGAATATAATATTACATAGAATAAAAATATATACTATAGACTAGTGGAACCCGCGATTTCATGTGCGGGGATATAAAAAAAGCTATTTAACTATTTTAATTTGTCTCTCTCGCCGAATCCGTAGCTGACATCTTGCAATGCTGCTGTCATCTTTTCTCTTCCTATAAACTACCTATCTGCCAAATTTGAGCTACATTGAGTAGTTAGGCGAGTTTAGTCAGTGAATTAATATCGTTTTGATTTTATATGTTTACTATTTGCTTTTATATTAGCAACTATTTTTTTGCAAACCGCTCTGACTGACGAGTGGCGAATCAGCACTGGGCGGCGTGTATTGTCGTGTAAATCTGCCAAGCCAGCCCGCGGAAGTGTCGCGTTTATAAGTCGTAAATCAGGAGGCTTATCGTTGTACGCGACCGTCGGACCGGCCGTCCGCAAAATATGCAGCGCGGCGTATATTCGAGCAACGCCCGACAACGCGCGAGAGTTATATCGCATGCGATATGCAAATTATGCTTACGTAAAATCAGTGTACACAAATATATTCCATTTTCAAGATATTTGAAGGAACATTTTGAACACACTCTTTGCTAACACGCTACACATATTTAGAAGTCTCCTAAATCTATATTCTATATGTACAAATATAGAATATAGATTAGGATTATGTGTATAATATAAAATCACAATCCAGAGGTGTATTTGCGAACTTTTGCGAAATTTGTCGAAACTATTGCGTTTTTATCCGGCATTTCAAGGGTTTGCAATACAATTCTAAGTACTAGCTTGAAGTGCGCATATCCTCTCGGGTTGTCTGGATTTCAAATGATCTACAAAATTAA
Source organism: Codatractus imalena (assembly GCA_018248975.1). Lineage (NCBI taxonomy): Eukaryota > Metazoa > Arthropoda > Insecta > Lepidoptera > Hesperiidae > Codatractus > Codatractus imalena. The sequence goes on along the minus strand of DWJS01000405.1, from coordinate 8,096 downwards.
GCAAACTTTGGACGCGGACGGTAAGTTGGCTGGGTGCCCGCGTGTGGCTGAATCTCATGCTACGTGCATCCGTTGTTGTTATCACTGGATAACAGTTGCCAAACATGTCGAAGGCCTTATGGACTGTTTAAAAAACATCCGACACGTGGTTTCTACTAACCCGTACCCTATCCACGAATCGGCATGGGAACAGCTTTGTGGAGTACGCTCTAAGCGTCCCCCAGTTGTGAGGATAACACTTAGCATAAGATAGCGTTAGATAATATTTAGTATTGGGACGATAAAGTAACCCCTTTATGCAGCCGAGATTTTTACTTAATTCTTGTATATTTTACATAATTACGTAACGTGCGTCGTTCCGCTCATACCCAAAATATGCGCAGCGAATATTCACACAACACGCCAATACACGGAAGAATTATATGGCATATTTACAAATACCTTTTATTATTAGTATTATGTATATTCCACTTGCACTACCTTATCTTTTATATAAGTAAATATATGTATTTTCAACGAAATAGTTTTAATATGATACATCTACTTACGAGTTATTTAAAGTTTAAATCGTATATTAAATAAGTTATTTCTCAATTAGAAACAAGGCGTAATTTAAATAATATTCTTTCCATCTATTATTAGTTTCGTACGTAGAATTTCAAAGGCCATTCAGCGTGAAATAACGTATTTAAACTATGTATATATAACAACATATTTTATATACAGTTTACATAATTTCCTTAGTTCCCAATGCAACAGTTACAATCCGACAGCTTATGTCTATAGGCCCATGAAGTGGCCCATTTGTCGACTTTCTAGCGAAAAATGTAAAAATAAACTGTCTCTGAGCCCACCAATTGTTTTTATCTCTAAGCACGTTAATTATTATTCTAAAGTAACAATAAGTCACAAAGGGGCATAAAAGAAATTAAGTCCAAAACTTTCAAAACAACTGTATACAATGGAATATTATTTTATCAAAATTTCAGTATAAAGCGTTATCGGGGTTGCATAATAGCCCCCGAGAGTTATGTTCCGGTGAAGGCAGGGCGACAAATTGTCCAACTGTTGTGAATTTGTACACGCCATATTTTGCAATTCTATTTTATGCACAATACATTCGTGCGTATTTTTCATATTAATAACGCATTCTCGACAATCAAACTTTAATTGTTCTGAATACAACGAAGTAAACAATAAATTGAAAAAAAAACAAAAATATTTTTTACAATACAAACAAAACACCTTGCTATGCAATGGCAACATTTTAATGACGCTCGAAGGAGAACTCTCCAGACGCCTGCTTTAAATAAATCATTTAGTATTTGATTTTCTTCTAAGTGGATATCGTTTTATTACAAGTTCACTGGAGATCTTAAATTGCAATCGGTTCAAACGTCAAAATGACACCAAGCGCGGATTTACGATCAGCCATTAGTCAAACAATATCTCGGCGCGTCATCCGAACAGATCGGATAGCCGATAGGAGTCCCGACGGACTCATACAACATGAACTATCTTTCTACCAGAGCTCTGCTTATTGGAAGAAACGTTCTGTATAGTTTATTTCCTATAACTGTAAGTTTATTTCATACAAGGCAACCGCTCGTCGATCCACCCGTCATATCTTTGATATTCGTTCGTTACAATTTTGATATTCTTATAATTATAGATTAATATGGATACGCTTATAAAGTAATAAGGGAAGACGACATTTTCATAAACATTTTTTTTCGATGTCGTACAAGCATGTATGAGCGATTTACTTGTATGCAAACTTTACTGTGCGATGCAAAGGATAAAGAAAAATAATAAATCCCTATTACTTACGAAATCTTGTTTTTAGGTAAAATATCAAATGTCAATACTGTCGTTGGGTCACGTTTGAGACTAAGTTTCGTAAGCTAAGCGTGGAAGTGGGTCAGAGGGCTTACAAGACTTTTCACTAACAAAGTAACAATAGAAGATAAAAGTATAAGGTTGTAATAAAAACCGAACTAGGTTACCCTGTGGTATAAATAAATCATAATACATTATGTACCTTCCACACTTTATATCCGGGCTTTGAGTTTGTGTTCTTCAACCTCTTAATTTTTCGCAATTCTATGAGAATTATACAAGTCAAGTTACATATTATGTTAATCCCCACGGTAATGACTAAGAATAATAAGCGCCGTTCAATGAAACGATCAGTACAAAATATAGGATTTATACTTAACACCAAATATAGATAAGAACGTACATATAAATATAAGCTATATGGTATCATCTAATGCCGACCCCTTTTCAAGCGAGTCATACACCAGCAAACTTCGATTAACTCTTGTGTGCGTTTCATCTTTAGAATTAATTGCTTCTGCCCTTATCTTTCCGTTACATTTGATCTGTAATATATTAACAGGACCATATTTCATATGGATATTAAATGTGCATATTTTATGTGTTAAATGTGGTTATTAAAAAGCTACCTATCTTTTATACAATGATTAATATTAACCCATATTAAACTTGGATTGAGATACGTAAACGACTATTTGCTAAAATTCACTGTGTGTGGAGTCAACCCACAATGATGTGAGGTGACGTGGCGTAATGGGGACGATACTACCTTACGGCCAAAGTCTTCATATATCTAAAATTATATGTAAATTTTAAAACAGGAATTTAATTCACATATACAACATATACAAGTACCAAATATTAATTCGATACATACTCGTGCCGTATTATGAACAGTGTATTACAATTAGTTCTAATTTGCTGCTTGACTCAACCGATTCAATTTGCGGGTTCACAGAATTCCAGTATAATTAATACAGTATTATGCTGCATAGTTGGTCAAATTGTTACCGGGGAAACAGATATTTTAATGCAGGTATTTATAAGGCTGACACTTGCTGTATAGTGCATATTCAGTAATAATAATGACAACAAAAATGACGTTTAATATAAGCTCTTGCGTTTATACCTTTTAATTTTCCAATCAGTATCAAACAATTACGTTATTTTTCAAAATAATTAAAGTCTTCTTCCTTTTTTCGTTCCTTCCTTACCTAAACGCTGGAGGACGTCCTTTCTATAGGTGACCTTATACGGACTTAAAAACAAGGGTTATCAATTCGACGCCTATGTGAATAAAATTTAAATGAGCAAAATATATGAGATTAAATTATATTGTTTATAATATTGTTAGTGCGGTAATTAGTCTAGTCTCTTAACTATTTCTGCAGAACGAATAATGATGGATACAAAGCTTGTGAGGATCAGATCAGACTAACATATTGGTACGCATTCAGGGTATCCCTAACAAATTATATTGAGTAAAAATAAGTATACAGCGAATGGTCCTACTAATTTGTGTGCTTTTAATATTTCTAATTCGATTCTAAGGGTATGACCGCTACAGTTGATACATTACTATATCAGTGTTTTCGCTGCTTCTTTATTATCTTTAGGCTGTAATAAGTATAATGCATTATATCAGAGATTCCTGCTTAATTTCGGGGATAATAACGATCAAATTCAGGCAGAGTTTCCGTTTTGTCACGAATTATTCGCATCCAATTTATTACACGTGATAAAACTATCAGATTTATTCCTAGTAAAGGGATATTGAATATTGGAAAACCTTTCTGAATAACTACAAAATCAATAATTAAAACTAGTGGCCAATAATTTAGAGTAGTACTCGCAAATCGTTTTGATTGATAGGCGCCGGTGGGAGATTAGATATGGACGCTTTGGACGCTATCTGCGGACCGGTCACGCGCTGTTTGTATGTAAATGTATACGTTGACGTCGCCCGGAGGGGTGGACGTTCGCATTTGCAACTGATAAAAGGATCCCTGTACCAATCCGCCTTAGACCAGAGTTCTGTAGTATACACCAGGATTCATTCAAGCGTAGGAATCCATACCAAGCAGCGACATAAAACGCTTGTAGCTAAAATCGAAAGATCTAGGATATCAAAAGATGGTATAAATTTTGTCGTCATCTGATACACATATCTTTGTATTTTAGTTTTAGCAGCCCTTCTAGCATAGATTAATGAACCTAGAATAGGAGAGTGCATTAGTGACTGTCATCTATATTTGGTATTAATTTTATGTTAGATCGTAATTTTGATATCGTTAGGTGAAATTTCATGCAGACGTGGACCTTTCTGTAGTATCACTAATTATTCTTTTAAAATAACCTATATAAGACCTTTAAAACATTACTCCTACCAATTAGAAAGTATGTACATACATATTTCGAACATCTATAGCCTATTTTCGTAGCTACTAAAACTGCCGCTTAGCTCAAGAATAGCGAATAAATTTAATTAAAAATGTATTATGCTTAAAAGCTTGCCAATCAATAATGTAATCGACTAGGCGATATAGAGCAGTGCCCGCAGAAGCTGCCAGCCGTTTGATTGACAGCCGTCCGCGGTCGCTTAGATATGGACGCTATCGGTAACCGGTCATGCTGTTTGTATGTAAATGTGCGCGTCGGTGGACACGAGGACGATTTGCACTAGTAAGTGGTGCTTCTCAAATCATATAAGTCCTATATCAAGGCTACATGCACGCCTAAAAACTTTATTTTCATCTTTCCTTGTTATTCGCTTCAACACTTTATGTCATTGCTAGTCATGGCACCCTTCCCATAATTATGTGAGGCCTGAAAATACTTAATCACGCTGCTCCAAGGCGAATTGATGGAAAAAAGCACGAGTTACAAAAGGACGTGTACTCCGCCTAAAAGTAAAATTTACAGTAAAACTAACAGGTTAATCCACCTAGTGGTCACGTCCCAGCACCTCCAGAAAATCTATAGCTGTACCTGCAATAATTCACCAATGCTTTGTGGCTCCATGGACTAAGCTACATGTAAACCTATGTTCCCACACACTTCGAACTAAAATCTTCAAGAGAACACACACGCTACACATGACATAAGGAAGAAATAATTGAGGGCATGGTGGTAATCTAACCACTTAGAGTTCCATCGTCGTCAAATGTAATTAAATTAAAATGTACCTTAGAACATTTATTTAGAAAAATCAGCCAAGTGCGAGTCGGTCTCACGCAAGAAGGGATCTATGATCCACTATCATTAAAATCGAGAATAAAACGCTAAACAAAAACTCATTTGCATACAAAATTTATAAATTGCGTAAGATGCACTACGTAGTAGTGTATTTGCAATATCAGCACAAACGTACTACGTTTCATCGAGATCTTAAATCAGTAGAAGCGAAAGCTAAGTTTCTACGTTACTCTAGTTATATTAAAAAATACATACGAGTATAGCATGTTATGACTGTCTTCAGATTAAAATCCTCCTAATAAGTTCTTTGACGTCCCAAAGACGACAGCTTGATAACATAAGCTTTAGAGTTTTCTCGCGGACATGGGGATTTATATTTTACAGTGGATATTTGCGTCCAAAGCTTATAAGCAATATATAAAAAATCCTACATTTTCTGCAAAACAAACATCTCATAATTCTCAGAGCAGGTGAGAAAATAAACAAGCAATTTCGACAAAAGTATGTAGAATTATGACTTGTATCGTGTCTTAACAGAATGGGTGTAAATTTATGGTTTTGGTATCGGCGCTGATCCGTGAAACCAGTAATTAATTGGCAGTTGAGCGGTGTGGCGAGTACATGTTCTCAAGATGGGCATTAGTTATGTGTAGCAGGGAAACCGGTCGTTCCCTATAGGGTTTTGCAATTACGCTTGCGCTAGGTGAGGGGCACTAGGTGTGTCGATCGCGAACCGCCTTAGATTGATATCTCCAGGGGACAAAAGCGACGCTTACTGAATAATAACGCTTCAATAGTTGTGAAATGATGTGCCGTAAATGTATCGTGAGTATCGTCTATATTTATTGGCTTTGAACCCATCTCGGATAGATAGTCGCGCGGCGCTTTCCCGCATCGTCTGAATTATCGTCTGGAAAGTATAAAAGCGAAATAAAGCGTTGTTAAAATTGTTTAAAAACTCTATGTTTTATTTAAACTTGAAATCTTATTTCTTTGCAGTCCTTTATTTATTGACATTGACAAACAAGACACGTTTATGCTTGTTCTAAACTTTGAGTTATCGCCTTTTACATCCGCCTAAAGAAAATATGGCTGAACATGTAATCCGCATTTTATAGCGATCTATAAAACCTACCGCCGTGATTTTATATCAAAAAGAAATACGTATAGTAACAAACGTGAAACCCATTCATAGACTGTCTAGTTCTAGTCTATAGTTATCTATAATCCTGTTTTACGTTAATATGAGCGTGTTTACATTTGAACTACTTTATATTTATCGTGGCATTACAATTTACCTTAATATTATATTTGCTTGCTGTGGCACATTACTGTCGCATAAAACGGCGACGTATTGAGAGAAATATAATAAGCTTAGAGGCTATTCAGTATCATATCTCAGTGGGAGAGATTTGCTAGAAGCTTACGAGCGTAGTATAAAGCGCACGGGGGTAAATCAAGTGGTTAATAGCCTACATTTTACAATTTGTCCTTGACGTAAGTGTGGCACTCAGAGGCATACTAAAAGTAGCGTAACCAGTATTGTGAAGTCTATAAACGTCCGATGAAACTTGTAAGTGTAAAGAATTACAGATAGAAGTCGATTTTCTTTTATGTACCTGGAGCTAGAGTAGCAAACAGTCCATCTGATGGACCCACCCAAACACAATTGGAGTCATATTTGAAATCGGACACAAATTCGTTGCTACCTCTGAGGATTAAGTTGGAATGTCCGTGTCCCTAATTAACCAGATCGCTTAAACCAGAATACAATAGAGACTAACACTGCTAGAGCCCGGGGTTCGATATCCATGCAAAACGTTTATCTCATTGCCTGAATATTATGTGCCCAGTTGTGGGACATAATAACGATTCCAGCTACTGTACGATAACGATTAATTAAATGAATCATCATGTCTCACCGAAGTGCTGGCATCAGCAGATATTTACGACTAAGCTATTTCATCCAACCGTAAGTATTAACAGGATAATATATGTGAAGGACGGTAAATGTTACGAAAAGCATGTATCGACCAATTATGGCCTTCTAAATTATTGAATATATACAGAGCTATTAACATTTATATATGGCTCTATAAAATTACGGCAACACGACACATTTTCTACTGATTTAAATCTTGCAACTTAAATAGTTGATATGGAAAATATTTCTCCATGTTTTATATTTGTTCAAATACTCTATTCAGGGGCATTTTCATTATTAACTTGAAAGAGTCTACGGACAGATGGAATTTAATATAACTTTACGACCTTTACGGTTGTATTACACGTTAATATTGTATACAATATTTGAACTACAACAATTCAATACGAGTCGAAGTTTAGTGAATGACTACAAGCGACTTTTCATCAAAACGGTTACAATTACACAAAATATGGTAACTTTTGTATTTATAGTAATGAGGGATAGAGGTATCCTTGTCATTGGGAGTATATGGTTCAGTGTGTATCACCTTCATCCCCAATTTTAAATTTCTCAAACTCAAGATCCACTCGTGACTATCGATCTTAACCCTTCAATTAAGTTATTCACATACTTGTTGCAATATTCAGCTCTTGGATCGTGAAGAGTCTTCTGATTCCGGGCGATTAGGCTCTTAGCATACTACTGAAATGATCGAACGTAGCTTAACTTGCTCGATCTATTGATTAACTGAGGCGCTACTCAGCTGTTTCGTCTTGACTTAATATAGGCAAAAAATATCTATACAAAATGTTGTACAGATAAATAATAGATACTATATACATGTACATACTAAACATATATAATAGACAGAGTATATGTATATATACTGTACAAAAAGTATCGCGAATTTTGTGTATTTTCAAAAATTATTTATTTAGGCAGGGGCGTTATCGTGCTGCAAAATCCAATTTTTGTTTTTCCACAATTTCGGGCGTTTCTGGCGGATTGTTTAGCGCAAATTGCGCATAACTTGCAGGTAATATTCCTTATTCACCGTTCTCCCTGTGGCAAGAACTCATGATGCACCACGCCCCTGCAATCGAAGAAAACTGTAAGCAAAACTTCGCGATACTTT
>DWJS01000404.1:0-11564 GCA_018248975.1 Codatractus imalena | reverse complement strand
TGGACTATTTTTCTGTGTAGCAAAAGTTCTCGTAATTTGTACTTACTTCAAACACATAAGCAAAGCACACAAAGGTAAACAATTATAGACGAAAATGTCCTCTTTCAGAATCCTCAATTTATTGGTAAAACTGTAATGGAAAACATGACCTTCAGATAAAATATTTATATGTAAAATATTAGAGTCTAGTTTTTTTACAAAACTAATATACCTACCTTCTATTTTGTATAGGTATTATGGACTATTTTTCTGTGTAGCAAAAGTTCTCGTAATTTGTACTTACTTCAAACACATAAGCAAAGCACACAAAGGTACATTATTAAACTCAAGAAAATATTTCATTGTTACAGAGTGTCGTTATGTTGATGTTCCGGGAAGAAAAATCACCGGAGGACGAAATTAAAGCTTGGCAGTTTTGGCACGGCAGACAGCACTCGGTGAAGCAGAGAATATTGGACGCTGGTAAGTTATTGCGCTTAATTGCCTAATCCCATTAACGAAATTTTTCGTGTGATGACGACAACGAATTTATTATTCTGAAGAGTAGACAAATAATTACAGTTTTTGTGAGAGTGTGATGGTCAAACAGTAGCTTATACAGCGTCTCGAGACACGATATTTACCACGCAAAAACAAGGCTGGTCGTGCTCGAGGCGACACAGAAACATGCCGGCGAAGTTGCGTGCGGCGAAGGCGGCGGCGGCGGCGCTCGGCACGCAGGACCTAATTACCGTGCTGCAGGCAGATAGCCGGTGAGACGCTCCCGCGTACCCCGCTACCCACCATTATGTGTCGTTAGGACATTTGCATAAATAACGCGCACATCGTCCACGGCCCACACCGACCGACGAACCTATCAATCGGTCCGACTAAAAATAAACACCGGTGGCGCCGTCATCTAGCATCCTCCCCGCTGCTCGTCCTCCTCGCTTCATATTACACATTACGCATACTTATAATGACACATTCCACTTTAAGTAAATTAGAGATATAAAACCGAGCGCAGCGCTTCCACGAGACGAGGTTAAATAAAACGATATAATAGAGATATCCGAGCTTCGTGAACTCCAGCACTGAGTAACAGGAAATCATAAAAATTCGTGAGAAATCTCATTCTATTAACGACGTTGAGCAGCTGTCGGCGTGGCGGTTGTAAATCTTAAAAATTGATTATATGATATGTACAGAATAGTTTAATACTACGAATGGAATTGTAAGCAAGGGTACAATATAGTCGCGCGCGGACATAATTACCGCGATGGTATCAGGGAGCACGTTCATTAGCATGTTAATTGCGCGATGAGCCTCCGCCCGCCCGCGCCCCTCTCTATGCCTTTAACCTATGAAATTTATTTTCTTTGATAGCGCCATTGGGTTTTCTTATTATACGGTGTAATTCTCAGGTAGCAATAAAACCGCAAATATAACGTTTAATACTCGGGACAGATACTTAAAGAGAACAACAAGTCTTGTTTATAAAACCGATTCGAAGAGTTTCGAGTTTTTAATATGACTTATCAAAAGATTGACCGAATAGAAGCTTGCGTCATCAATGGAATGCCTGCTTATTAATCGACCGACTCGCTTGTTCAAGTAAACAGCGCTGATATATGACACTTTATACATTCTAACATTACTTAACTGAGACTTGAAGCATTTGTAATGAGTGACGCTGGCCACAAGCAGTGTCTATAAATTTAATCTCAAGGAAAATAAAAACATGGAAGCCATTAATTCGCGCGGTTGGGCCAAGTTTAATGTCAAGGTTTTAGCTTATCTCGATTTTAGTCAAGTTTTGTTTTTTATTTTGTTGATGTTATTATGTCGAATGAAATAATGTCTAAGCATGGAAGAACGAAGATTAAAACCATAGAGGAATATAAACAAAAAAACCTTATCTAATCAGGTACCTACGTAAAATAACACACGTCTAAGTAAAGTTAGTGCAGCTATTAAACAGAATAATTGACGTACTAAGTCCTGTTAGAGATGTAGTGGCAGGGATGATGTACTCAACCCTGCTATAGTGATATGAAACGGTTGGGAAAATGTAGTTTAATTAATATAATTAGATATCGTGTAAGAAGTATACCCTACATTAACGAAATCTAATCGTTGGCGTGACATGGCATTCAAAGTGCTCACAAGATGAGCTTCAATCTTCATCCAATGTTCCACGTGTGGTCGTATTCTCTTTATTTGATGTAAGATGTTGAATATTAGAATACGTAAGTAATTTTAAGTAAACACGAGAATCTAACACCGAGAATCGAATATCACTAGAAATAATCCGTAGTATAATTCTAGTTAGCAAGTAGATATATAAATAAGTAAGCCTATAACAATTAGTAGAATCATCAGTTAAAGAAAAAATAGATAAGTATGTAGTTACATTTATTTATCGCTTTAGTGATGTCTAGTTGATGTTAAAATGGGTTTCTAGTGTAATAAGTTATACTTAATTATATAAATGGCGCATGCACAAAACGAACTTGGGAGCAGCGTCAAGGGCGACACCGGACACCTGTGCGCAGGCGTGTGAAAGCGCGGAGGGAGCGGCGCGGGGGACGGCGCGGGGGACGGAGCGGGGGGCAGCGCGGGGGGCGGCCGCCGGCAGGAGCCGCAACGCACTGCGCTTCTACACAATGCCTTCTCCGATTACGTACATGTCTTCTTGTATCGCGTGTCAAACGGCCGTTTCAGCACCGTATAGCTTCTTCGCTTCCCCGTTTATATCTTTTGACAGTTTTGCATACACTACGCCTCATTGGGCCAACAGAAGCTTTCTCTAAGCTTTGTTTTAATAACAACGAAATAAAATATCCGACAAAGTAACCGAAAATTGCACAATTTAAAAAGTTTTGGCAGTCTCTGTAATATTATAGTATGAAATTATAAGATAAGAGTTTAATGTGAAATTATAAGATAAGAAAAAGTTTATTATTCATAATTCATCAATTGCTACATTAGGCGCGGGGTAGACGGAAAGGCTGACCGACGAGAACGACAAACGACCGTGATGCCCGTTTTATAAATTTTCACGGAAAACGTACAAGCGTTGCGAAATAGAGCAACGCGAGGCGACGTAGACGCACTATTTAAAATGTGAAATTCAAGCGGCGCGTCCGCAGTGCATGTTGCTTATACGTAGCCAGCACCTAGATACCTTTTTGAATGTACTTACTACTAAACGATACTTTAATAACCGAATACTTACTTCATGAAATAAGTATTCGGTATTAGAGATAGAAGTTGCTATGAGCTGTTAAATGCTGTTCTTAAATGTCAATTAAATCCGTCGCGAGTAGGTGTTGGAGGTGCGACGTATACAATGGCGGTCGCGTTACGTTGTCTCGTAAATCCATGCGAGGCTGTTAAACAATATGGTGGAGGAGGGCGGGCGGCGCTCTCGTAAACACGTCAGCGGGGCGCGCGCCCGCACAGATTGCAGAGCGGCCGATAGCGGCGGCCCACGCGTTCCCGCCGCTTGCGATTACTCACTAACGACCACCGCCTGTCCTGCTAATGCACTCCTGGTACTCCAATATACATCCTCCACTATATATCCCACGCTGAATTTCTTGCAGGATCTTCTCAGTTAAGGTCGTGTTCCAATCCGACGGTAGTATAAGAAAAAAAAATGTAATCCGACAATTTGTAAGTGCCCTCGTGGGCCTATACAAAATAAATAAAGGAAATATTAGAAAATATTGGGAACTTGAATTGACGCTCTTCTAACTACGCTTAACTAGTTTCCTTACACAAAAGGATTCTGAACTCGTTAATTTTCAGGCTACCGCCGCTAAGAATTGGTAGTTAAATATTTTGAATTATCTTTTGTATCTATCTAACCTATGCGTATCAAGAGACGAAACAGATTTTTTATAAGATAGAACCCTACATGGTTCTACAACTGCGGTACACTGCTTCATCTATTTCAGCTTTTTAACAGCAATGTTAACAGCTACTGTATTCTGGTGTAAAGAGTGTGGTCATGCTCAAGACTCTGCACGAGTTCCTTGTTACAAATTTTCCTTAGAAGCTAGTACTGCATGTAGGGACGGCCTCAACTAGGTTTCCAATCCTATTTGGGATAAATAAGAACGGCAAAATTCCACGAGCTATGTTGTGATTGTTGTTCTGTTTTTTGCCCTTTGGAGCCCTTCAAAATTCGTCCCTAACCACAGAAAACAAAGTTAAAACCTTTCATTATAAGACTTGATTCTTACCGACGATATGCTATATAGTATAAAGTACGTGTCCTTGCTGGAAGTTGTGGTTTATTAGATATAGCTATGTACAACCGAGACAGCGATTAGATCATTCAGACAGCATAATTTGTTTTTGCATTTGTCGAGTTCGAATAGGAATGTAGGTTCATTCCTACTAATTATCATACCCTTTAACTTAGCTACAGTGGACTGCAATAGCTGATGAATCGATGGTATCACATGATTATTCACGCCCCGCAAATAAATTTCCGTCGCCGATGACGTATTGTGCGTTGATATCTTAATCGAAATCTCCGCAGGCATTACTGCACAGTTACCTGAAGACAAGATTAATGATAATTCATTGTTTTGTTGCAGATACGAAGAACAGCATCGGGCTGGCCGGCTGCATCGAGGAGGTAGCGCACAACGCCATCGCGGTCTACTGGAACCCGCTCGAGAGCGCCGCTAAAGTGAGTAAACTTATTAAAATATATATAATATAGAAAATAAGTACAGGGTTTATTCTACTCTTCCTGAATTATTATCACTGTAGCTCATGGACATTAAGGAAGGATAATACATGTTGCATCTTTCTTACAAAATGTGTGCTCCCGTAGCTTTATACTTGTGATAGAACCAAATTTCTATTATTATTACGTATTTTGTACGAATCATTGGTAGGTAACAATTGCAAGATATACTGTTTAAGATAAGTTACCGATGCCAATGTTTACTTCATAAGTAGGACTACGGTTTATTCATTATTCACAAAAAAACAATTTGAACCACCCTTATTGTGTATTATGTCTTATAGTGTCCTTCAGACATAGCCAAACGGTATTGGTGTATCTTGTGTTCAGTCTGAATACAGAGGTGTATCTTAAAATAACAATTTTGTATATACAATTTTTGTAGCATAATTATCAAACCATTAGTTGTACCCGGGCATCGTCTGCGTGGATTTTGTGAAAGTCCTTAAACCACCATAATTAAAATTGTTGCCTTGTCAATGTGTGCCTTGCCAAAATTGTTAACTGGCGTCTTCTACTTATAAACTACCTACCTGACTGTTAAATTTTAGCTTCATAGGTCAAGTAGTTTTCGAGTTTGTGTGTGTTTAGCCAGTGAGCGAAAGACTTTTGGCTTTTCGCCATGTAAATCTAGCATACGTAAATCTATCTATCATTCGTATACACTATTCATATGAATATCATCGTCACTAATGCCGGGAAATATTTTTTAAACAACCGATTTAATTTTGTACTGCACCGTGTGCACCTTATTAAATCGCCCCAGATAAAATCCTTTGATAACATTGCTCACAATTATGTCATATATAGATTTAATTATTTAAAACGGACATTATAATGGGACTCTTGCACGAGTCTCATTATTTTATAAATTAAAACTCTGTTCATGATTTTATTACACATATATTAAGGGGTAATTAAATAAAGTCCCGCAACCTTATTTGGCCGAAAGCCTTTAACAAATGAAGCAAAAAAAAAACTGTCGTTCGGGCCCGCTGGGAGCCAACTACAGCCATGTCAAAGCGTCCGCCGAAAACAAGTATTGTATTACCTATATATTAATATTGGTTTATAAGTACAATCCGTATTACATTTCAACAAAACTTGGATTTCATTAAGTAATTGCATAAAAACAGTATTTAAGTAGTATGTATATACTTCTTAAATAATTGCCGTAAACATATACACGTTTTGTAAATATTTCAATACGTACATTTTCTGAATTAATCCAAGTAGGTTTAATTTGGTCGTAAATCTATTACATCTAATGCGTACAATTATTAACACATGTCGTCTTTTATTTTGCAATCAGGCGCCTGTTGACACCCAGAGCCCGTGTTTCTTACAAAAACATCTGATGAGATTGACTGCGTTCCTTGCGCACCCGGGTTTATTATCTCCTCGCAATAATTACTTTACCTCCCTTATAGTCACTTTTCGCAATATTCATATTCCAGTACAAGGTAGGCAAATTTTCATTATGCAAATAGATTGCCATCGACCGCCTTGGTGGATTGTATATAAGGCAAGCTTTGTTATACAAATAGTGACTAAGTATTGTGCAGATAACATACCTACTAAAAATGATTTAGAAAGTTATGTTTTTAATAAAAGATTCCTAGCATATCTCATATTTATGTTACACAGTGTTAAATTTTGTTGTGTCTTTTGGTACTAAACGTGTATGTAGATTATTTTATTTATTCATCGATAATATTAATAGACATGATAAAGACTATTCAATACGATTCCATTGAACATGTAGGTACTGTGAAATGTAGTTTCGTCGAACCAACGCGTAGTTCTACTCCGATAAACATTTATTCGACATACACATTGATTCTATTCAAAATATAATAATTTGCATATATCATCATATAATCTATAGTTCTTTGTATTAAGTTACAAGTATGTAAAGAGTATTAACCCTGCAAGAGGTGGTTAGTATTTAGGGTAAATGTATTTAATATTGAACTAGTTATCGATATATATAATTGCTATTGGTCTGTAACCCGTAACGGATGTGAGTAGTTTGCGGTAATATATGTTCTGACAGTGATCGGTGGTACTGGCAATGTCGGCTTGAATAAAAATGCGAGGGGGTTATTTACATAGACCGCGGTAATGAGCGGCCAGCGTCCACCGCGACACCGCCCTCTCGCCGTGTGCCACGCAAAAACTATTTTTACACGAATGCTGCTTTTTTTCAGATAAACATTGCTGTGCAGTGTTTAAGTACAGACTTCAGCAGTCAAAAGGGTGTAAAGGTTAGTAAGATTAGAATGATTTAATGGTATGTCCTTACAGGTCTGTTTACTGGTCGTATAATATAGCTATTTACAATTACATTGTCTAAGCAATAAATTGATAATATTACAAAGGAATACATTCATGTACATATACAGCTACTTAGAGAATACAGCTTACATCACATGCATTTATTACAATAAATAAATCTTTTAATGACAAGTAGCTTTGTCTTAGTGTCTCAATACAGAGTAACTGAAAAGTAGTTCAAACAAAGCAGATATTTCTAAACTGTTTATATTTTTTTCTATAATATAAGAATATAATATGATTAATTTTATACTGCAAAATGATAATTAAGCATACCACACTGAAGGCATGTAAATTAAAGTTACGATGCGTCGACATCAAGGCATGGGGTCGGTAACCGCGTTGTCACCGGAGGCGCTCCGATAACTATAGTTTGCGCTGGTACAAGCGACGGGCGCTGGCGAGTGGTACCTGATCCTGAGTGCAGTCGGTCGCCGCCCGTTGCTTGCGCCATAACCTACGTTTGATATCGAACCAGTCCCCTATCAGCCTCTCAATTACCTATCCCATGCGCAGTGACGCCGTCGCATCGCCGACCTCGAACCGACGCAATTAAGACGTTTTAACGCGATTCGATTCAGACACGTGCATATTTTTTCCTTATTCGTAAATTTTACGTAATTATCCCTATGAACATTTATTATAACTGCGTTTTTTGTTGTATCTATACAAGCGAAGATATTAACCGTGAAATCGGCCAGTAATTTGTTTACACTGATGCTAGACGTTACGCTGTAGGAAAAATGAATTATATTTATTTTGATATTGGAACCAGTTACTGAAAATAAAATAAAAAAATGTTGTTATAAAAATATTTGTTGTCATTCGGTTTATGCAGATCTCAAACGATCTGCAAAGTTTAGTAACGTCGGTCGCGGTCAGGAGTTGGTCGCAGTCAGGAGTTGCTTAAATATCATGCGTGCTTCCGTATTTCGAAGGCCTATCCAGTTTATCCTTTCACTGCAATACAATAGTTAAGACTTTGTTGGACGCCTAATGGGGCCTTATGGCGCCTTATTAGTTTGACAACGACCGATACAGGTTGGCTTTAACACCCCTCCGCCCATACGATCTGCGTAAAGGACCGTGGTAAAAGCTTGTGGCCTTCTCCAGCTATGAGGAGAGAGCCGTGGTCAGCAGTGGCGTAAAAAATGGTTGCAATTTTGGGTGTGCTCTAATTTATTAATGTTAATTTTACAGGGTTTACCGCTTCACATTCAGATCGATACCTTTGAAGATCCTCGCGACACTCAAGTATATCATAGGGGTTATTGTCAAATCAAAGTTTTTTGTGATAAGGTGAGATTTTTTATAATTTTAACAGAATCCTTAAAATTAAATGTCACGTACTTTTCTATATTATTATTTCAAATTAATTCAATTGCAGGGAGCGGAAAGAAAGACAAGAGATGAAGAGAGGAGAGCGGCGAAGAGAAAAATGTCAGCTACAAATAGAAAGAAGTTAGACGAGATCTACCATCCCGTGACGGAACGCAGCGAATTTTACTCAATGGCGGATTTGACGAAGCCACCTGTACTATTCAGCCCAGCAGAGGACATTGATAAACTGACAGGAATGGACATTCAAGGATTCTATGGGCATGACGAGTCGGCAATAGCGGAAGCGCATTTGAAGGGCGCTTCTCCGTTCCTTTTACACGCTGCAAAACCTCAAGCCCCAGCTCTGAAATTCCATAATCACTTCCCACCAGATGCGCCAGCGTAAGTCACTGCATAAAGGATATATTATTATTATTTTTGATGTAACTTTTTGCCTTATGTCAGAGTTATGTCTTTCTGATAATCGTGGTATTAACGTGTTCGTTAATGGCAATCGTACAATTTGGTCATGAGATACTTAGCTGACAATTGTTATGATTGATCTAAAAATTGATAAAGTAAGATGTCAACATAACGGTTCGTGTTGCAGGTATCGGTCCGACGTGGGCGGGTTGTCCCCGTACAGCGACCGCAAGGACTCGCTGGAGCTGGAGGGCGTGCTGGGCAAGCGCGCGCGCACGTCCACGCCGCCGCTGAGCGAGCGCGTCATGCTGTACGTGCGCCAGGACACGGACGACGTGTACACGCCGCTGCACGTCGCGCCGCCCACAACGCAGGGGCTGCTGCACGCCGTAAGTCGCCCCCCGCCCCGCACTCTTGGCACCTCACGTCGACCGCCCGAGTCGAAGTGACGTATCAAGATAACGAGCACGAGAATAACCTTGGTGATGTCGGCTAACCGCAGACTACGAGCGAGCGAGATGGATGTTTTCTCGGTTTCTCGTTGCATCGATGTTCGTTTATGAGGGAGATATTTTGTGCTTGAAATGACGTAAACGAAAGAAATCGAGACGCTTCGTCCGCGCCGCGGGCGCCGGCAGCCTGCGCGGCCGCCGCCCGGGGCGCGCCGTAACCGATGTGGCGCTTTATAACCCCGTCTAATATATACACACGATCATCATAACTGCATGTTGTAATTAACCCCCGCGCGGCCGGCCGCTGCACTGGACGATCCCCAGTATTCGCGAGTCTCCGACTGTTGTCCTAGTCGACCACTAGACCGGTTATTTAGTTCGATCCGTTAAGACGAGACGTCTCGGTTTAAAAAGCAAAGGCCCATTGTAATTTTTCTTTTTTTGCTCATTTTCAGATTGAGAATAAGTACAAAATTTCAAGTTCGGCAATTAATAATCTTTATCGAAAGAACAAGAAAGGGTAAGTGGTTTCATTGGCCTCCGATAGTTCTGTTAGCAGTTAGTAAACCGGCCGCCTCGCGTTAATATGACCTCGCTTGTTCGGAGGGCGCGCCACTAACTTCACAATGCTTTAAGTTTGTCCCGATGGTTTCCCCGAGTAATACGCTTCGTAACAGAATCTCATCACCTATTCCCACTTATTATGGAAAAGCATTAATTAGCAAGATCCCGACATTAAATTAATATAATAATGCACAAATAATATTCAACTCTAATATATTTGATCGAATGCCGGTCGAAATAAACAATGTGATGTAATTATTTTAGGATTACGGCCAAAATTGACGACGAGATGCTGGCGTACTATTGTAATGAGGATCTGTTCCTGCTGGAGGTGCGGCCGGCGGGCGCCAGCGAGGACGAGCCGCTATACGACATCACCTTCGTGGAGCTGTCGCTGGAACACTAGCACACTAGCGCCCTCTATCTCTTCCACGTTCGCTGCGTCCCACACGTGCGTCGTTGTCTTTATGGACCGTCAATTATCTTTTTGGTACTCATTGGTAGTCCGTAGCGAGCATCAAAATTTTATTTTTCATACGTCTTCACCTCACACTCGTTTTATTTATGGATAAGGTTGTCTCAAAAAGTGTCGATCTCAGATTGAAATTTACTATTAAGGGAATCATCAACAAGATATTGTTTGATGAAACCGAATGTCACAAACTTGGTCATCGTTTAACGAACGGTAGCCAACAGAGAGACCATTTTGTATATAACTTCTTTAGTGCCTTATAAGCGTTATGCGGCGGTATGGTGATGGCAAATAAGATTGTGTGTTTAGTAGCATGAAAATTGGATTCTTTTACTGTAACAGGAAACGATTCTCTTACGTATATGACGATATATGTATATCGTGTAAAGGACTAATGATCTGCTGCTGAATTAAGCGTGTGTGCCATTCACTCGATTATCGTACTAGATTTATGTAGTTATCGTTTCAACAGGTACCTTTAATTCTTGCCATGATGATAAAGTAAGAAATTCTTGTCACAAATGATTGTAGATATTTTATCTACAGTGAGTAAAAAGCATAAAGTGCCTTTGTCATAATTTTATTACGTTTTATCTAAATGTAAGTGAGTTAAGTCAAATTAAATGCCATCCACTTTGTTAAGTTTTATTATCGTAAGTTTGCTTTATAAGCTCGCTCAATTCATTCAATTTAGA
Source organism: Codatractus imalena (assembly GCA_018248975.1). Taxonomy (NCBI): domain Eukaryota; kingdom Metazoa; phylum Arthropoda; class Insecta; order Lepidoptera; family Hesperiidae; genus Codatractus; species Codatractus imalena. Next base: position 557 of record DWJS01000404.1, on the reverse strand, counting down.
AAAGTTGATATTAGTTTTAAGACGAAGCCAATGTTCGTTGTTTTCATTAATGACACGTCCGATAACGCAATCACTTCCATTTATTAACATGTAATTAAGTATTTAATGTTGTAGATCGTTACTCATATTATTCCAAATTAATCACCAATATATTTCGCGATTATAATGAAATAATAAAATGGAAGCAATAAACGTGAATTATAATTTCAAATGAGATTCGGCCAACATTCGATACAACGAACGATACCAGCATTAGTCATTTTAACGTAGTCACAAAATCGTCCATCACAACAACATTAACATTTTTATTTTCATCGACGGGAGTGGTTTGTGTACAATTTTAGATGTTTAATTATACTTAATAAATTTTGTTACTTTATATGATTTCGATACGTAAGTGATCGGGCCATGACAATTTGAATTTGATCGTGAATAGAGTTTTCTGAGCGAGAACATATCGCCTGCAACAAATATTTTTAACGTTTAATTATTCTAATTTTTGTGTTTTATCGTCTTAATAAAATAATTTGTTAACATAATTTCATGCCCAATGAAAT
>DWJS01000403.1:0-11569 GCA_018248975.1 Codatractus imalena | reverse complement strand
ATACTATACTTAACATCTTCCTCCTAACGAAGTGCCACGTTGCACCTTTTTGATTATTGAATTACTGCAGTAGAGGAAAACCCGTGTATACATGATCCGCTTACTCAGTCATCGTATACACTGAGTCACTACCTACTGAGTTTCGTAATATGGTGAAACAATTGAGCATCTGAATAAAGTATGCTTTTCGATTACGAATGCTTATCACCAGACAATTGCTAATAGCAAACTAATATTTTTAAACGATATCGCAAAGGGAAATGATCAAATTTGATGTCTAAGTGTGAAGTGGTATAACTTTTGGCTATTCGACTCTGGAGGTAGTCATCGCCGTAGCTATTTGTGTCTAGCCACTACCGCTCATGGGCATTTGTTATTAACCCTTAGTAAGATTGGCGTAACTTTGATCGACCACGGATACGTGACCACTCTTAAAGACTTAGGTCGGAATGTCTCTTATAAATGTCCCTTACCGCCCTTACAATCCGTTGGACTTTATTCTCCTTTGCTAATATTCCATAAAAATAATTTAAGCGTGCACGCAAACAAAGTCGCGGACGGAAACTAGTAATTACATAAAATCGAATGGTGTAAATCTCTCATGCAAGTCACTAAGGACTAAGTTAAATGGTTGGCGTGTTCGTGTTAACTGGCTATTATACCAGTTTTGAAGATTTTTTTGCCCGAATCGCGTTTGCTTCTCAGTCATGATATTCGAGACAAAAGTTCTACACGTTCTTACCGTCATATAAAATGACACGGTAATTATCACTTTCCAATTAACGTCGGTGTGAAACAATGTTAACTTTTGTGGTATTCATTGCTGACATTTAATTTTGTCGTATAGGTATCGGTATGAAATTGCTAATGACGTGATATAAAAACGCTAAATGTCTTTAAATTAAAATGCTTAAACTTATCTAAAAGATATGAGAAGTCATAGTCAAGCATGAATCTATATTTCGGATTTGTTATACTTGCGATTTGTAAATACACTTTCTATTTACGAAGACGTGTGTTTTGAAAGTTAATTAGTTCGATAAACACGTTAAAAATAGCCAACATCAATCACACCTACCTAGGTACTAAATCTACTGTATCTCAATAACTATACATCTTTATTCGAATTTGAGTTGTGTTGCCGGTGCATCTTGCGAGTATCCTTAGTCCAACAAAAATAAATCCAAGTCGGTCAATAAATGACGAAGTTATGTACTAACATACAAAAACGTAACAAATTAAAAAAAGAAATACAACCTAATTGAGAATTTCCTCCATCGAAGTCGGTCGAAAACGTACAAAAAATCGAACTTAGTCGAGTTACATAACATTAAAGGCTTGTATAATCTGCGAGATACCATTTAGCCGACATGGCCAATTGGCCTTAACCCTGCCAATTGTCGGAAGAGAAACAAGCCTAACATTGTATTATTGGGGTCTACATCGACAATCATAGAACCAGTGCCTTTTCGGGCACATAAATACTTTGAGGTAGTAAATAAAAAAATCGGTAAAGCATTTTTCATTTGTGAAGCTTTTAACTTCAGTTAACGACGATATTACCGCCCGTATCCGACCAAAGAAACATTCCACAAAAAACGACGAGCTCGCACGTCTCATTTATCAAACCCTATAAAGCGTCTCTACGACCTTTCGATTCCGAGTAGCGCGAGGGAATTAATCGATTGGAATTTATCTGGGTACCGAGAATCTTGAAAAACATAACCGTAACTCGTATACGACAATGCAACCGAGCGGGGAACCGGTTCGGATGGAACGCCAGGTGGCGACGCAACCACCAACCGGCGAACGGCCGTGGCTTGTCAATGTCAATTAGAGAAAAAAAAAGCTATCGCGCCAACTGACGACTAATTAGCATAGGCTCGTTCGAGTTGAAATCGCGAGGATGCGGTGTGCGCGGGGCTGGGAAAATATTTAGTTTTAATTGTAAAGTTCGGTGCCTGGAGGCAATTCATGTAAAATTGCTAACGTTTCAAATTATAATACGGCTTACTGCAATTACCTTACATAGCGCTACTGAAATTAGGCTTAAAACTGTAACATAATTACTTAAAAAATAAATCCATCAACATTGACAATGCAAAAAATAACTGCAATCCAAAAATCTAAAATAAAATATATTCGAAAATCATTTCTGCGATTTTCATATTATTTAGGATAACACCTTTAAGTTGACGTTAGAAACCTCGACAAACCAACTGCACACAGATTCATCAATTTAATGTCAATTGTCTATTGGCAATTAATGTCTATAATTGAGCATTTTGGCGAAATTGGCGTTCTTTATAGAGTGGTGGTAGAGGTGTGCTACGCCCTAAATGGTTATAGTGTCAAATCAAGCTCTAAGACTGCTAAACTTTTTAAATAGTGTATTTTCATTAAAACTGTTTAAAACTTCTACAAATCTAGAAACGATTTCTAAGCGCAAAGACACGAAGACAAATAATACATTGAATACATACATGTATAGACAAATAATACATTGAAGTCTTACTTCCGAGCAATGAACCAGGAACCACTGAAGGGAAGACCGGGATAGTGATAACCTTGCCAGGCGTAAAATCCTATCGTTCCACTTAAAGTAATCGACTTACAATGGCTATGGATGGCAAAACACCTTATACAAAACAATTTTTGGGGACCATATTGTTTACTGAGAGTGACGTTCAAAAACCGCATAACACGAATAATAAAATCAATGCTAAAAAGATGGACAAACAAAGTTTTTACCGAACGCTGCGTCCGCAACGCCCGAGGCGGTCACATCGGCAACACCCCGCTGACGTGAGCAAAACGGTTTCATAAAAGGGAGAGAGCGTAGCGCGTTTTGTGCTGATTGCAGATTCGCTTTGTGAAATACTTCAAGAGTCGTTTGTGCCTACGAAAGGAGGATCGTGGGTTAAGAAAAATGCTTTTGTTCCATCTGAAGCGAAAGATTTTGGCGAAATTTGGTAAAAGCAATGTAGGTGTCAAAAATTGTAGGGATTGAAGAAGAAAGAAGATAGAAAGAAATAATTTATTCCGACAATGCGGACACAAATACTATAATAATAATACTAGTCTAAGTTGCTTTTTTATGTGCAAATAAATTCATTCTCATATAAATTTATTTACTTAAACTTACTGGAGTATGTTAATATCTATCATTATACAAATCCTATAAAAAGATACACAAGACTTTTCTAAAACACCAGAACACTGTCCCGGTAATTTGGCTACCCACTGTAAGCATAGTAATCTGTTTGTGATTTATCTGTAATTTTGATAACGTCAGCAAACCATCTCAATGATGACCAAATATTGTCATTTGGATAACATTTTGGACATAAAAAGCTATGTAACAAAGTCGACGTCTATCAATTTTAACTCTTGCATGCTCTAAATGCGTTGAACAAAAAAGCTGAATATCCAAATAACTCCGTAACGCCATTCAAGTGTCGGCTACTTTGTTCGCAATTCCTAAAACTGTACACTACTATAAACAAAGTGACAATAACTAGCACAAACACAAAACTAAACCAGTGCAATCGGCGAATTTAACGCTTACAACGAACAATTCGAGCAACGTCACAAACGGACGGGCGATTTGAGCGATCGTCGTAAAGGCGAGGCGGTCAAGGCGAGCATAAATATTACGATCGCAAAACGAAACTAGCCGCGTCCGCAATCCGCGCGGCTTCGGAAAACAATTCCGTGAAACCGGATAGCTGCGGTGTTTGCGTCAGCAAATGTCGACCGCAGTTCCTCTCCCCGACAGAGCCATTGAGATACTAAGGATGTGGCCATGCACGTGGTTTTTAATGCGCCGTTCGGCTTCTGTTTGTCGAGCCGTCGAAATGTCTGTATGAAGTTAAACAATTGTTGTATAACAAGGTTTATGAATATATCACCAGGTTTACATTGTCAAATTTGCTTCGGAAAACAGTTAATAAACTGTTCTAAGGTAAAAATGCGCGGCGTAAGGTATAACAGTGTTACAAAAAAAAACTTGCAACGCTTTTTGTGTGCCACTGCTAGCCACGGATCTCTTCCCACGACAGGAGAAGCTTGCAGCTTGCTCCACCACGCTATGTATTATAATAAATACATAGCGTGCATTATAATAAACGCTAAATAAAAACATGAAACACTAAATAATCCTATCATATCCTAAGTATATATTTAATGTCTAAATTAACTCTTAAAAAGTTACCATTATTTCTAAAAGGAAGAAAAGTGCATTATTTTATATTCTTCGCGTAACAAAAATGAATATCCAACATCACACTACATCGCCCATTGAAACAAAATAATACTCATACACAAATTTCTTTACAGCTAAATATGCCACCATAAAAGCAATAATGTCGCAGTAAGACGCCTTAAAAAAGTGGACCATGTAACAGAGCCCTTATCTGGCGGACGAGAGCATAAGAAGCCATCGAGACACAAGCAGAGTACGTGAATCAACTGTTTACTCAGCTCCACATTAGATAGGTATCTACAGTATTCTACAGTACGTGTTTACCGACTTGAACGAACTCCCTCGCGCATGGAGTGACACGGTCGTTTTCAGTTTTACTTGGAAACGGTTACGTGATATCTGGTTCTCGTATCGATATGGAAAACTGTATTATTTTAATCAATATCAGATCCAGTTATTCACCGATTTAGTGTTGATAGTTGAAGTTACAAACGTTTTGTCTCGTTTTGTTCGCTAAGTCACTTCCTTACTTAGCTAGCGTGGAAAGTCGGACAAACACTGTAGGTATACAAGATTAAGAACGAACATTAACGAACGAAGTTCTTACTTTAGCCTTTGGTTATCAAGTTTCGTACGTCTCTCGATTTTGTTTTATAACAGTTGGCTGTTTAGTGGACCGATATGATACCATATATGAATAAAAACGGTTTTTAGTTTCGATACAATATAAAGAAACCACGCCTACACATTACGTTTCTTGCTTGCCATTCGTGTAATACATATAATACTTAACGATGACCAAATACGACTTGCATGCTTTAGTAATATTTAGAACGTTTTACCAGTACGGTTCAAAATTGTGACATAAAAATGGAAATCGCGTCTTAAATGGTCCGAGTTCATGTAAAATTAATGTTTTCGTGCGCAATAGTATCATAAGAGCCTGCTACTCCGTTACAGTTTTTGACTCAGTAAAACAAACAAATACCACGTTTATACTGAGTTTATAGTGTAATACTGTAGTGTATAACGTTATATGTAAAAATATATAAATGCGAAAGTAACTGTCTGTCTGTTTAGTTTTTATGCCTAAACCGCTGAACCAACTTTAATGAATTTAGTCTTGGAGAAAAGGACATAGGCTTTACTATAACTAGACATAACTTTCTTTCGCGAAAATCATACTTGAAGAGGGTGACATGGGAGAAGAAAGTAAAATGGGGAAAAAGATCATTCCTCAAGTTAGGTAAATATTTGACATGTAGGGAGATTGATGTAAGCATGGAGGGACAAATAGGCTACTAGAAGTACTAATTCTACGCAGACCAAGTCTCGGGCACTAAGTAGTATGACTATTAGGATGTTAAATTACTCTTATTAGGATCCTCATTATAAACCATCATTATTCATACTTCACACACAAATACAAGTATTAAGGCCTTACGCCACCGTTTTGGCCAATAAAAGATTAGACTACTAAACATCACAGTGATTTACTTCTATCTTCCTCTTAATTTTTTTCTTTTACAATAAATAATAATTAATTCATAATTACATCACGCCGATAAGGAAATGTCTTATCAATTTAATGATGTTATATGGAAAATAAGCACTATAATAACTCACTTACGTATAATTTAATTGTTATTGCAATATGGATTATGGATACTATTATTAACAACACGCGATCATACAGACTAGCATTCACAACATAATGCGCTTGGCAAATAACAACCGACAACTAATATATAGGTAGTTATCGGTGCCTAAACTAAACATAGACATTTTCGTAAAACTAAAAACGAAACTATGAAAATAGTATTAGTATTTTCTAAAACATTAACAAACTAGAAATACTAAGATTGATTCGTTAAGGCAAAATGATAAGATTGAAACATATATTAAATCTTCAGTTGATTCTATTTTAATAACTATATTTACAAACTTCAGATGCTGATGCAACAACACTGTCATAAATATTTAACACATATATTTTTAAAAGATAACCTTTTGTCCTAAATTGCTGGCAAAATCTTGTTTTGAGCACGGTATCTGTCGGCCATTTCAATTCCAATTACTGTGCGACTGCAAAATTCCGGATTTTTGTATTGATAAGCCGCCGCGATATTAAAATGTAGAATTTTTTGATAAACATAATGGGCACGGCAATCGTTGAACGATAACTCGTCGGTCGACATCGCATCGCTCAATTTGTGACTGGGCGATTTAATGCTCACGCTACACAATCAATATAACTAGACAAGTGTTGGGAAATCTCGTTCAATATCGTGTAAGAAAATAGCAAAAGAGCGTGTAGTCTACTCTCACAGTATCGCACACCTAATTGTGTTTAATAGCAACAAGTGGTATGGCGGGGTATCGTGAAGCTTGCATGGGGCATTCCAAATTAATCCTCAAGAGCAATTTCAGAGAGGACTTTTGCTCTCTTTGGTGCCGATAATAAGACATTCGTTACGCCAATTCATAAAACGTAAGATTCTTTTAACGTAAAAACAAATATCAACAAAAATCAAGAGTTCAAAACCAACTAAACCTATCACAATAGCATAGAGTTTCAAGAGCCGATTCCATTTCGCGGAACACACGAACAGAGAAACAAGTTAACTCGAAATTCGACAACAAAACGTCTTTGCTGCAGTGCAAAGGAAAACGTGTATAAAATTAAAAAAGAAAAAGAAGTAGCGAATACTATTCCGCAGTCATTCGCCTCGGAAACAACATAAAAGGCACAAACTACAAGCTAGTTGCTCCACACGACGAAAATTCTAAAGGCGTTGACACGTACGCAAAATTTTATTTTGCGATTTACCTAGTTGAACCACAATTGTAGGTCGTAATCCTATCAGTGAAATGCAAAAGTTTTAACGATTTTTAAATTATATTAAAAAGATAAGCAAGTCGCTTATAATCATTTGATGCATAATCGTATCAAGACAAGTCGCTTATAATCATTTGATGCATAATCGTATCAAGACATGTAATATAAGATATGAAAAAACTGCTTAAAACGCTTTAAAATTGCCTTTGATATTGTTATTCAACTGGAGAAGAGACACGGCGAAATTCTGCAAAGGTTTTATTTTTGTACCGCTAAACGATTTTTATCGAGCGCGTTAATCTTAAATCGCATTAACTCAATATTTATACGTGGCGCACATAACGGGCGCCGAAATGCCATTCTAAATGTGGCGTGCATGAAATCGCCCTAATAGTTTGAACTGCTCCCAGACGGGTCGTGGCCAACTTTGTGCCGACTAAGTAATTGCCTTTTACAGTTTTGTCGCGAGCTAACTTCCGAGCTGACTCATCGTCCATCTTTCCGAACGACATAAAAAGCGTCCGTCTTTGTGTTATGTTAAAATGGAACGAAATTGTAATGGACAAAGTGCCTTTTGCTTTTTTTATGCGTGTTGACATTCAGGGCTGTCTCCCTCGCTGAAAGATCTACCGCTTTGACGTAATTAAAGCATTATACCGAATAACATTTTTATTACCAAAATAACAGTGGAAAAATATTAGTCGATTTCGTTCAACAGAACAAATTGCCTGTTAGATTGAATGACAAATGAAAAGTTCGTTATTTTTTTCGTACAACTGCAGCGTTAGTCTGTCAATAGAGAACTCGTTTTATATTTGTTTCGAATGCAATCAGAGTAACGATTTATAGAAACGACACGTTTCAATGAATCCCAACGAGATTATAGAGTATCACAAAAAGTAGTATTTGTTATTTTGTCTGGTACTTATTTGAACGACATGATTTATAACTATGCTTGTGTTAGCTTGTAGTTGATAGATAATAAAACATCCGAGAAACCTTAGCACATTAATGAAACACGTGCCTGTTATCAGCACGATCCACTTGTGCAATCTCATCAACAACGCGCGCCGCATAAATCTCCGAGGCCTTTCAAGCGAGTGGCGTTTAAGACCTAGTTCGCTGCGGCCACGTCAGCGCGCGTCCTGCTGCTAACACATCAGTTTTCGCAAAAACAACGTGCCTCCACAATACTACAATAGGTGGCTGAGGCGGCTGAGCTGAGCGATGCCCTCCCCCCTCCCCATCGCTTAACGCCACCTCATCCCCCCGCTCGCCCCCCCACGGACGCCACTTACGTGACTCAGCAACGAGCTTTATATCAAATTCGACGTCGTGCGACTTTAGTGGCTTGTTTTTCGTTGTAACGCAGTTTTTTTCTGTCAATAAAACATTCGGTAATGGCGCTATTGGCAATGATAAAGGTGAGCAACGGCCGAGAATAAATTATAGAGCGGGCCCTCCTTTTCTTTTAATAAAAGTTCCGCAAAAGACTACTCGGTGCGCGCTGGGAACGGAAAACTTTCACGGGTTCTCATTCAAAAGTTCTCTCGATGGCAAGGTTAAACCAAACTTTTCCAAAAGCAAAACCGAATCATGTAAGTTTTATAACTTGAAAATTTTACATCGTATAGTTGTTTACTCTGCTATATACTAATTCAAAAGGCGAAGTAAACTACCCTTACTCATTCCGAGGAGTTCCGACATAATCTTCGATTTCTATAGTTTCATCTAGGACTTCCGTCTGGTTAGTGTTGATTATAAATATCCACTGCGGTGAGAACTTGTATCATAGCTTAATAATCACGTTGCTAATTCTTAATTCTATAACATTTAAACAAAAAAGCGTCCCGCTTAATACCCCGGTTGTTGTAAAAAAAAACTTCCGAACCACGATCTTACGAATATTAATCATCTCGTAGCAAAACAAGTGACGCTCGTACCCAACCGAACGCACTTTAATAGGACAAAGAGCGAGAGGTGAATAACCCAAGAAACGTGGCCGACCACGCGGACCGTTTCCGATACGAAACGAAATCCAATTAGGCATCCCATCTCGCCAAGCTTTCATTAACCGAGCGTATAAGCGGAAACCGTAAAAAACCTAACCGGCAGAGGCAGCTCCGCGAAAACGGCTTACACGAGATGCTATTAAACACATAATGATCAGAGCTCAGTATCGCAGAGTGTTTAATTAGTATTGCGCGATAAAACTCATATTAAACCAGCGTCGAAAAAATGGTATATCCTGTCTTATGAAGGGAAATATTATATATTGTACGGACCTCTAAGAAACTTGAGATACAAGTACACCATACACTTTTAACTACGACTTTTAATATGTACAGTATGTTTGTATATTAGTAACGTACATAGTTCAATTGGATGATTACAAAAACGATCAGCCACTCCGTAGGTATTTACTTTAAACATTCCTTTAAATTCCAAAACCAGTTTTTAACTACATACAAAAGGTATCAACTACTTAATTAAAATCTTCCGTTGACAAGTGACAGAGGTAGAATTTTCCTCTTTCAAACTCCCACTAACGAGCGGTTGATAGGTGAAGCAATTCGATCGGCTTTGTAATACGAGTAACTGCGACTGGTAAAAATCGTATGCTATTTTTAAACACTTTAATAGTGTTCGAAAATTATCGATTCTATTTGACCCGTCATAAACTTAAGCTGCGTTTGAGATAGTCGTCATTTAGTAGCCGAAAATCGACATCTTGTCAATGTAAACGGCCTGTAAAAATTGTATGTTGTTAGAAATCTTGCTGAGAACAAGCGCAGCAATATTGCCAGCGATATGCATGTCGCAATGCGTTGCAATCTAGTTCACTAGACATCGAACTCGTTGTGGCTACGGCATTAAGCTACAAGTGCAATATCACTGGAACATACTGAAATTGCTAGAAATAAATTGTTAAAAACCTACGTTGCACAATATCGGCAATTGTAGCTTGAAATTGTCAAAGAACTAGCCTTTTCACGTCCCACAACAAATTTTGTTTCAATCGTCGAAAAGTAAATGGTGTAAGAAAAATTAATATATCTAAAAATCTAATAGTAAAATGACTTGAATGAATGTCCAACTTTTGAATAGTAAAAGATAAGTTGAAGCGGTAAAATTCACCCCGTAGGGAGGACACTAATGACCGGTTGATGGGTATGCCATTCGGTAGGGTATGAAGTAGGTCGGGTGGGCACTCGAATCGAGAGGATAACTGTCGCGATGTCGACGGTATTACAAGGGCCCGTTGGGATTCTGTAGAATCGTATGTAAGTAACTGGTGAAGTAAGCTAATGGATGGAGTTTAGGTTGGAGATTAAGATACGGTAATAGGTTTATGTACAGAAACGTTTGGAAAACAAACTTTTTTGTTAACATTGCTGTAGACCTTGATCCACATACTAATACAATTTAAGATTCTGTCTATTAATAAAGTAAATGCCTGTTTCAACCGACCTCAAAAAGGAAGAGTTTAAAAAAAGTCAGATTGACTTTTTTCTATTTGTTAACTTAAAACTCCGTCATTCATAACCCGATTTGGAAAACAGATTCGGAAGGTTGAAGATAATTTCAAGCGGGTCTCATTTTAATTTCATTGCCATTGGAACACCAGTGATGTCGAAGACAGACCAGGAAATGTTCAGTGCTTGAGATATTGGTAGCTTTATAAAAATCCAAGGCTAATCCATCGTTAAGGACAGTATACTACAAATTACAGCAACATTTATTTAAATTTTAACGTTTTAAGAGTGGCAATCGTATAAACTTTCAAGTGTATTAATGACGATACTAAAATGTAAAAACTGGAACTGATATAATGTTGTTTCGCTCTTATTTTGGAAACGGCTGAACTGCCTTTTTATCGAAATTTTCACGCTGTTTACGACTTACGGGAAGTAATACGTGATACGTAATGTAATGTTATTCGAAGACTGTTCACGGGAGTAATTAAAAGTGAAATAATTACAAGAACAAACTTAATTACACTCGGCCCTAATTTCTTTCACATGAACTTTACAACTAATATCTAATCAACGATTATGCAATTACGTTCGTTTCGTTGCCGCTACTAGATGGCACCGGTTTCCGATACAATCCGCTCACGCGTACATAGCGCGTTCACACGTTTCGAAACGAAAATAAAAACGCATCCAAATCGTTGTATCGATCAAACGGTTGGTGCCCAATTCGTGACCAGACAGACGGTTGGACGCAACGAAGCACTTTATTTTAACGCCGATCAACTGTACGCCCGATAATCGTCTGATTTATTTCTGCAGCTAAATTACGACCGATGATTGGTCACGGATTCGTTTGACATCGATAAAAATGTATACCTTTATCTCTCTGTACGTGTTTTATGGTTCGTTTTAATGCGCTTTGATTGTAAATAGCGACTGATGTAATTATAGAACACGACCACTCGAAGAGTATTTATTCATGTTGGTGAATATAAAAGGTACATAAGTATAACATGTTGTCGAATTCCATTATTTGGTTACACATTATGT
>DWJS01000402.1:0-11578 GCA_018248975.1 Codatractus imalena | reverse complement strand
ATTTAAGTGATGAATTTAGATTTCTGTTCTGGGTCTGGGTGTTTGTGTATCGTCTTTGTGTGTGTACATGGCACCCGCGACACAGGGAAACCTAGTGTGGGGCTATGAGTGTAGAAAGCATCTTAAGCGTCTTTATTTTTATGTTTGTATATGTATGAGGTCTGCATGTAAACATGTTGACGTCTTTGCCCCTGGCATTTCCCCTTGAAGCATCTCTTAGTGCAATAGTATTATGTAAGTGACATGTTATGATTGCTAATGTATGAGGAAATGGTAAATCTCAATGCTATAAGTGGAAATCTTTGCAAGAAATATAAATAAACTCAAACAAAATCTTTGTCTGTAATTGAAAATCAAATAAAATGTTGTAAGCTCATATTCGCTCATCACACCAAAACAAATCTTAAAACTGAAAGAACATAATATTCCATATATCCCATTCCAATTGTTATACATATAAATAGACCAACAATCACTTCATACAGATAGATATTATATATGCTACTTTTTACCTATAAAATGTTTAGTATAATAAACAAATAATTATCATACATTAAATATATAACCGGATATAGAACTTTCTCTTTTTTGAAGTCGTTTTAAAAAAAAGATGTTATAATATTAGTCAATCCATATTTTGTTTCTATTTCAAAAGATCAGATCGGCATATTCTGTAAGGTTGTTCTAAGGTTACATTACCAATACACCCAAATATAGTTAACCTAGGGTATACAACAGTCTTTTTAAGTTATTGCATAGCTTTTATCGCGGGCTTTGAGCGCGGCGAACGAATCAAGAAATTCCGTAACGAAAATAAAACCTTACACCCACCCACTCCGCCTACCATGTAGGTCGGCCGAGCGGTCGCTTAGTTCGATGTAAATTATTTTGAGTTTTAAAGGTAACGAAATAAGGTTACTTATCTTATTTGATGATAATATATTTAATTATTTGGATTTTAACCGTCAACGTTTAAACGAAATCAGCTTAAATCCTTAAAAATGCTATACAATAGCTTTACCGCGGCAGTCCTCGTGTGCCACACGTATTTTTTATATATAGAAGAACACAACAGTGCTTAACGCTTGTTATTAGGCTGTATACTTCGTGGGAGTGGTGCCTACATAATTGAATTATGACTGGTACTATTAACTTGGGTACTATCAACTTGGAGTCTAGTCTTTGTATCTAATGGATATACCATTTCACTTTCAGGTGGAGCCGTTCATGCAACCAGTGGACACTACAGCGTTCCCAGACTACTGCAAGTACGTGGTGCATCCCATGGACCTCTCACTTATGAAAGCGAATATCATCGAAGGGCTGTATGGGAGCACAGAGGCGTTCCTGGCAGACGCACAGTGGATACTGCACAATAGCATCATTTTCAATACATGTATGTTGTTTTATGCACATATTATTAGAATATATTTTTAACATGAACAGTGTTCTATTATATAAGTGTATTTTTAAGTAGTGAAAATAGCAAATTGGTCGTGCAATACACTTGAGGTGTAGGGATCATTGCCGTCCTACCTACTATATCCAATTTCAATTTAAACAAAGAGTTGTATGTAAAGTTGGTCATAGATGCATTAAAACCCCTCAAGATATATTTTGCAGTCACATACAAGTATCTTTCTTGTCCTACCATCAGTCTTCCTCGAAATTGATCCATTCATAGTTATTGTTCTTTCTCTTTGTCAGAGGTTTCATGTAGTCTGAGAAAGTTTGATAGATGTTGGTTAACCTATATTAATAAGCAATAGAGCTACATCGGGTAGTTAGTGAAGACTCCAAGCCTTCAACAGGTCTTAAAATGTGAGCAAAGATGTATAAATTATTGAACTGGATTCAATGCTTGAATGATTAGGCTTCCAAAGACTAATATATTACTTTTATCTATAGATATTTTAAACATCAGATCACCATGGAAACTGTTTTCCATGGAGGCCTGGTTGGTCTTTACACAGTATTATGGTGATACACAGAATTATGGTGATGGTCAGATAAAACTGAACTTATGCCTTTTTCGATTACCATGGAATAAATGATAGTAAGAGACATGATCTTTTACGTATGCATGTATATATGCATGAATAAAGTATTATTAATATTAAGCATGATAATTGAAACTTGATTTGAATGAAAACTTTAGTAAACTGATTGGTTTTGGATCAATTTTCATTTGCAGTCTTAAATCTTAAATCCTAGAATGCACTGTATGCATTGCATTGAGTAAATCACATCAGGTCTTGGCCTTTCATCTCACTCTCATCTCACAGCTCTCATATCACAAGGAGACCGCTGATCTTGTATTTAATTTATGAATGGAATATCTGAAGCAAACAATAACATGTTTTGTTATAAAAATCATTTATTTGACATCTTGGTGCATTAATAATATATACCATGACTTTATTTTCACTTTTGCAATGTCATTTTTCATAACACGTAACTATCGACGAATTCGTACTTTCTACAAATTGTAGTACTTTTTGCATTTTGTAGCTCCGTTCCATCAAGCTATGCCAAAAGTGTAAACAATAATGGCGGCCAAAAATTGTTTCTGATTTAGAGTTGTGTAATTGTAAATTGTTCGTTGCGATATTTTCGTATTAATATCATTCAAAAGTGTATTTTTCCCATATTTTTATTGATTTTTAATGATTATACCCACTGTATGCAAAACTATTTGGAATAACTTGCCGGAACGGACTATACATATTTTCCATAACTCGGTACGCTGATGTGTGCCTGCCGCTGCTCATAATTTAAGCTTAACACTAAGACTTGTCGCTTCATCGCTAAATCGATCCTTAGGCGACGACGTGGTTACAGTGCAATCGAAGCTGACGGCCGCGGCGCGGGCTCTCGTCCGCTCGTGCAAGGCGGAGATGGGCGAGATCGAGGCGTGCCCGGAGTGCTACGCGGCGGCGCATAGCCGACGCCCAACGTGGTTTACGGATGTCTGTACAACGCCCCATATGCTGATATGGGCTAAGCTGAAAGGTTGGTGCGATGTATTCATATGGGTTGTAATAAAAAATTCTGACAGACTTTTTTATGGGCAAATTGGGCAAATTACCCTACATATTTCCCGAATTCTGGTTAATATAATAATGAGAGAGATTGAGTATGCGGCTTTGTGTATCTATCTTGTGTTTTATCTGTCCTCATAAAATACGGTAGAAGATGAGAATCTTCTAGTAAAAAAGCTAGTCAATGTCTATTTCGTCATTTCGAACGTTAAGTAACCAACAGATTATTATCTATCAATCAATCAGTCAAATTCAATCAATTTATATTTTACTATCATACATTTGAATGATTCAGGTCGTATGGTAGACGACATTAAGTTATAAAAAAAAAATATATAATAAGCTTGAAAAACTTAACCTTGTCATATTAACTACAAACTATGCTATATTATTACATATTACAACGTAATTATTTTAGTTTCAAATTCATATGCCCAGGTTTTCCCTACTGGCCGGCGAAGTGCATGTCGGTAAGCAACGCTGGTCTGGTGGACGTCAGATTCTTCGGGGCCCACGATCGCGCCTGGGTGCCCTCTCGGGACTGCTTCTTGTTCTCCGAAAAGGATCCCAACAATTTCAGGACGAAACGCCAGGACATACTCGATAGCATGAAGGTACAGTCAAAGCGCAGAAATTATTATGCGTCGATAATTTCAACCGCAATGTTATATTGTTAGATCGAGACGAAACAAAAGGTGATTTTTTAAAGAAAATGTTCTAAATGACTTTGTAATTACAATATTTTACTTTAATGAAATATTCTGCATTTACATAACGTGTAAACATAATTGAATGGCATATTTTCATTAGTGACTTTTATAATATATTAAATGACTCATTCCAACACTTTATAAAAATAATTATATGGTTAATTAATTTAAAAAAAATCTGTTTATTTGCACTACCTACTTGTGACTTTGCGACAATATTTAATCTCCCTCTGTTCTAGGAAGCGGAACAACATGTTCGTAATATATCAAGAAAATACGGCAAGTTTGTATACCCGCCATTCAAGACACAGTTAGATCCGACCAAACTGACGGAACAGTTGAAATTGATGGTTAGTTATTTGACTTATTATTATAATGGTATGGTGTGGTATGGTGGACTGATATAAATATATAATGAGTATATACTGCTAGTAAATAGATTGGAGACCGCTATTAGTAAAATTTCGTGCGCACTTCCATGCTTCAGAGCGCACGTTAAACCGGACGTTCAAACTACAGTCCGTGGCCCCTAATCTGTACCTTCCTCTACTAATTTGCTTTGTAACAGGGGAGGAGGAGAGACGCAAATGACTGCTCGACATTCGCACATAAAATGGTGTTAGCCAAGATATGCTTTTAAAATTAGTCCTCAGGTGATCAGGGAAATACTTCACGGTTACCATTCCGGTCTGACACGCAGTGAGTTTGGGTTCGGTACCCGGCCCAAAACGGCTCTGCTTACAAATAATTAATTTAGGTTTCTTTTCTTGGTCTGGATATTTATATATTCATCTTTATGTGTGACGTAAACAACACGGAATCCTAGTGTAGGGCTATGCTGTAGTAAACAACATGTTTCTAAAAAAATATTAATGTTGAATTCCTGTTCTCTTTGCATATAGCGAGTTTCGTTCAAAAGTCACTTAATATTCGAATACTAAATGTGCATGGAGACTTAATGTACATTTGGTACTTATTTATGATAATAAATTTTTGTAAGCAAGAAACAAATATTTCTAATGTACTAGTTTTAAATTAATGATTAATTCCAGGTACCTTCATTTGAAGGAGAATTAAAATCACCAGTTAATAAATCCACACCAAAACCGGAGAAAAATAAAAGTAGATCAAATTCCAAAAGTTCTAAGAGCTCCAGCAATGATGGGTATGTATCATCATTTGACGTTTTATAAAAGCAGTTTAATAATAAACATACAAAAAAATATTTACATAATATTAAAGCAATATTTGGAATCAGTCACATGCACAAAACATTTTCTGTATTTGTATGTCAAAAGTAAAGTGTAGTTATTGGTCAGTTGTTGTAGATACTTTGATGACATTAAACATACATTTTATATCGATCTTCGCAGGAGCGTTGCCGTAATATTTATTTATATACAGAGTAACAAGATATGTTTTTATAATTATTACGCTAAAGTCTCGACTGTATTGGTTGAGTTGAATTCAAAATGCGTATAGTTATTTTGAAATTACACAGTGCAATTACAGTTGTTAATAATCTTTTATTTAATCATGTTATAGTGATGTTAGTGATAGCGAAGATGCAACGAGAGCTCAGCCGCGTATGATGGCCGACGGCGCTGAGATTGCTATGGAAGATGATTTTTCAATAGATAAGTAAGTTGTTATAAAATGTTTCATTAAAATAATATTACGAATAAATGTTACGAAATTGAATGGAATCAATACGTTTTAACTGTCTTTCATTGCTTATCGTTTTATATTAATGTCTTTACAGGGATAAGACAATGGAAGTTGATGAAAAACCTAAAGAAGTAACTGAAAATCCAAGAAAGCGCCGTCGATCTGATCTTGAAGAAGCAGTAATTATGATAATCGAAGGCTCCTCTAAAGAAAAACGCAAATGTGTGGACTTGAATGAAATTAAATCTGAAGAAAAACAACCAGATACCCAAGAAAATAATAATAAAGAAATGAAACAATCAAAGGAACAAACAACACATCTAGTCGAAAAAGCGGAATACAATGAAGTTAAAATGATATCTACTTTAACGCCAGTAGATGACAAAGATATAATAAACCAGTCCTCCACGGAAGAACGTAAACGTCCACCTATCAAAATGATTCTAAAAGCTAATAGATCTTTTAAAGCAATTTCTCCCAAAGAAAAGGATGCTAGTCAGAAAGTTAGTCCTAAATGGATAAGGCTGAGACCGGTGAGAATAGAAAAGAGGAAAATAGAAATTGATAAAGAAAAGCAAGAAGATAAGAAATCGAATAAACGAAGAAATTCCAAAAATAAATCATTGAATGTTAGTGCTAACTCATTACTAAAGCCAGTTGAAAATGGTGAGATAAACACAAGTGATGCTGATAATTCTTCAGACAAAATTGAAGATAAAGTAAATGATAATACAATAAATGTAATCGAAAAGTTCGAAGACACAAATGTATCTATTGAGTCAATTAATAATGATGATCCACTAGGAAACGATGATCCAAAACTTGAAGAAAAAGAACAAGTTAAGATTACTAATGCTACACAATCGAAGGAAACAGAAGCATCAAAAGGAAATATCTCTATAAAATCTAAGGAACCGGTAAAATCAAAGGAAACTGTAAAATCTAAGGAAAATAATATTACAAAACCAAGGGACAGTGAAAAATCCAAGGATAATAAAAACAAAAATAAAGAGAGTCAAAAAACTAAGAATACTCCAAAACTTAAGGATACTGAAGAAAATCAACAAACTACTGATAAAAATCAAAATAGTTCAATATCCAGCCCAATTACAACAAAAGATAACATTCAATGTGATGACGATAATGTTAGCGTACCGACAATATCCAAAGACTCTTCAAAGGGAGAATCTCTGAGTTGTTTTCCTACTATCAGTAGCGTACGAAGTCTTTCCAGTCCGCAAACATCAGAAGTGGCTCCAAAGTCAAGTGTTTCCAAGGCTTCTGATATAACTATCGATCCCAGTATATTTACGCCGACAAGTACAGACAGCGTTCGCAACATGAAAGATGCTGTGATCAAACTAAATAAAATTAAAGGTGACGCTAATCCATCCTTGGTAGGCAAAGTTGGTGTTTGTGCATTCGCTCGCATGCCGTCGATGCCTCCTAGCGATAAGGGGACAAATAAAAATAATGAGCCACCTCAAATTGATATAAAGACTGAGCCCATAGATTTCGACGACACGGATAGGCAAGTTGAGAAATTGAATTTGATGAACTCTTTTAGCCTGCGTCCCGTCACGTCCTCGTCCACGCAATCGCCAAATCTACGTGAGGTCAGAATAAACAAGGTAGTGTCCGCACCGACGACTCGTAAAACTGCAGCGAAGCCCGTCGAAGCGAAGAATAAAGCGAAAAAAACTATCCAACAGCAGAAGAAAGGGGAAGAGGGGAGGTCAGAATTGAACAGTAAGAACTCAATGGTGTACATTCCAATTCAGCCGCCGGCCACTGAAGCCCCGGTGCGAATGACACGGCCAGTTACTATTAACGGAAGCACTGTGTCGGTACCCGTCACGCGGACAGTTGCAACTGTCACGTCTAGCAATAGTAAGTCTAAACGCTAATTGATAACTATGTACAAAATTAAACCCAATTGATTAAGTTTATTTAATGATCGTGCGGTTCACTGGATGTTAAGTGGATACTAAGTCATGGTCATCTGCCAAATGCATTCATGTCAGGAGTCCTAGCTGATGTTAATCACTTACATTACTACTCCGAGAATCATTGATATATCTGGTGAAACCAAATTAGAATTTATTTATTGAAAAGAAAACGATATTGTTACTTAATAAACTAATAAGCAGTTCGTGATGCAGAATTATATGTTACAGTTGTGTCTTCAATTTTGAAGTATGATGAGAACCACTTACTATGATTGTTGGAAACAATAATTATCTTGTCTTTGTTAATTATAAAAATAGATTTTTTTTATATCTTTCGGGTCACCGGAAAAATGAAGGTAGTTCTAGGAACCCGGAAACAGGGACAGAAACAAAATCGTCCCTCCCCACCCGATTATAGTCTTCGGTCACGACTGAGCCATATCCAGGCTTGCCACATGCCATAAATCTTACCTATTCAGCCAATAAAACACACATTAAAAAAAAACAGTTTAAGGTACGTTACGCCCGCAAAAGACGTTAACAAATTTACTTGTTACTAGATGGGAGCATTGTAAACGCAATGTCGACGCCGCTAGTGCTGCCCCCGACGCCGTCAGCGATGCCCATACCGAGCGCGTTCCCGTCAGTGATGCCTCCGCCGAGCGCGTTCCCAGCGGTGATGTCCGCGCCCAGCGCGTTCCCAGCGGTGATGCCCGCGCCCAGCGCGTTCCCAACAGTGATGTCCACGCCCAACGCGTTCCCAACAGTGGGACACATCCCCACTACGGTGCACACGGTGCCTCTGATCACGTCAGTCAACGGCCAGTGGACGTTCAGCTTGCAGCCCGTCATGTCGGTGGGTGGAGTGGAAGCTTCCGACGTGAGTATGGATTTGTTGGTAAATTTGAATGTTATTCAGCTTCGTGACCGTAGCCGAAAGTATCGGATATCTATGAATCGCGTCATCGGATGGCTGGATCGCTCCGCGCATCACTTTCCTCGCCAAAGAGATTGTGACGTCACTCGCGTCACTCAAGGCGACGTAATGTTGGGTGCGTGGTTTTATACGGTGTTGGGAACTTCCACTTGTTGGAAAACAGATAAGCTACGCTTGTCTCGAGCCAATAATCGCCGATAAAGACGATCTATAGCTGTAAAGTTAAAATATCCATAAACGCTAGTGTTAGTGGAATAATTAAATTTAATAAATCTTGATTGCAATATTACCGCCAATTTGCTATGCAATTTTTATGAAGTAATTTATATCATCATAATTCCAATTCAATATTTCAATTGTAATAAAATAATGCTGATTTTTTGAAGGTTTATCTATAAAAATAGAAGACAGTACATGTATGTAACGTGTGTGTTTTGCAAAAATATTATAATTGATGAAAATATAAAATTTAATTATGCAAATACCATTGCAAATTAATTAAATGCAATTTATATGATTTTTTTTTTATAATTGTGAGCACGTTTCTTATGTGCTTATATGATTTATGTGCCTAAATTACCAACTTTGTATCCCACCTGAAAGGTTAGAAATATACGGTCATACGGTTTTTTTACACAAAAGTTAGAATCTCTCCGTCACAGGAAATTTAGTCGACACCTAATCTTCGGCCTCGGTGTTAATTTCGGCCACAGCCGTAACCAAAATTTATTCAGACTTAAAAATTCTATTGTATATTATAATTTTATGTATTTTTACATATATACCGACATCGTAAGCTCCTTTTTTCGTTCCATTTAGCAACGAGAGCGACGTCATTCAACTTACGCGATCTCGGTCGGCGAACTCCGTTGGCGACCGTGATCCTACAAACTCACCCGGAATATCCGGCCCGTCAAGCCGATTTCCGGTCATAACTGAACTTTGGCCGAAAACTGCGAAATCCCAATATTTGGTCGGTATCTAATAATAATTAATGTGACAAAAGACATTAAAAGATGGATGGATATCTGGTTTAATTTGCAACATACTACTCATAGATATCAGGATCTTAGAACTGACCCTAAACAGCAGATGAGTCCTACATAAGCACGTAGGACCCCTGACAACCTTAGCAATCCTAATTAGCCTTGTTTCAAAATAGCCCTTCAAACAATATACATAGTTTTATAAAACTCCTTTCAGAGTGTTTTTCCAAGACGATATCCTCAATTTCATATATTTTTATAAACATAACAATGATAAACCCGATAGTGTCTCGTTATTGCTATCATCACCACAAATCCTTAGACAATCACCCATAAATACACCGCATAAATGTCAATTTTATCTGTAAATGCCCATCAATAAGGTACCGTGCTCATGGAGTAGGTAAGCCGCACGTTTGAATCGCGGCGTTTTAGCATGCCGTAAAGACCTGTAATGAATTGCAAGCCATCCGAATTGCAACCAATCCGAGGTCTAAGGAGATCCGAAGATTCAAATTATATAACAAGCAACGTTGAACAAAAAAAAACGTTCATAACAACAAGCTCAATGTATACAAATAACGACGGATATTATACGTAAATATTACGATGTCTCACTTCATATGAGGGTACTCGCACATCTCTGTAATATTGCGTGGATTCTTATAAGTAACTTATTTTTGTACATACTTAAGCTTTTATTTTAGTCCAAAAATTTTATTATTGTTGTTATATTGAAACAGAAAATATACCGCACACATCAAAGTGCCTACCTATTACGATTCATTAAATATAATTCTGACGGACATCAGATCCTTAGTAATAGGGTCCCGTTAGGACTTATTTGGTTGCGGAAACCTAAAAAGGGAATCCAAAATCCTAAATACGTCGCGATTCGATTGGGTAATGCGTGTTGTAATTTGAGCATCTCTGGACCAATCTGTCAAAAATAAACTTATCATGAGACCTAGACTTAAAATAGATAATTAGATAACACCAAAGTGTTCAGTTATGTGTCATCATTCACTGTTATCTGTAATTGATATCATATCCTATTGTGGCGTTACTCATCATTTTTGAGATTATAATCTAGGAAAAATCAAATACAATCGGAAATAAAAACACTTTAGCTCAATGCATTTTAAAAACAGATTTTAATTAAATATTAATAACGTTATATTTAATTTTATACTTAAATAAAAATTATAGTCAAATTGACGTTTAATCAATGCAGTGTAGCTGCGCCTAAAATAGATAAATTCGATAATGTCTAAGGCAGTGATATGTCACAACAATTATTTATCTATCGGCGATAGCGGCCCTACCCTTGCGATACATATTCACCCTTTTATAACTAGGCCAAAGGGGGAATGTTGACTTGTGTTTGTTTTGCAATTTGCCCCCGGTTGTAAAATGTTTTTGTAAATAAAACATTGCACTTGTTGCAATCAGAAGTTCGTTGATAAGGCACATGTTTTTTTATGAATGATAAGTTTTACTGTAAACAAGTTTTAACTCCACTACTGCATTGGAGCGTCGTAATGGAACATGCTTCCGCGTCTCCCTATTTCAACATTAATTTTGTCCCAGTGCTGGGCTCAAGTCTTCTGAGCGAGAAGGATTTAGGCCATACTCCACAACACTGGCCAAATGCGGATTGGTTAATTTCGCACATCTAACTTTTTTTTTAGAACTCGTAAGTGTGTAGGTGACTATGTTTTTCTTCATTGCTACGCAAGTAATAATTTGTAATACATACATAATTTCGAAAAATCATGGGTTTGGGTTGGGATTTGAATCCAGGTTCTCACGTTTGAGAGGCCGAATTTTTAACCACTAGGCTGTAAATCCCTCCCTTGTTAATACTAGAAATAGAATAATAATAAAATAGTAAATACGTTTTAAACATATTTTCGTCATACTAATATGCCAAAAATCGATAATACTTACAATAAGTCACTAATAACATAACAATCGCAAATTATTTTAAAATTTAATGAGGAACAATTAACTAAATATTCATTTATAGTTTTTACTTTTTGTTGCCAAAGTACAAAATACTGAAAAATTATTTTAATGCAAAATCTATACTGTATACAAATTAATAAAATTGGAGTGTCTGTTTGTAATAATAAAATAACCGCTTGTAGTAAACATGCATCTGAATATATACACGGTACCTATAACAAAACAACATTTTTAAATTTTTTTGTCTGTCTGTCCGTCTGTCTCTCTGTTTGTTCCGGATAATCTCCCAAACTACTGCACCGACTTTAATCGTTTTTTC
>DWJS01000401.1:0-11583 GCA_018248975.1 Codatractus imalena | reverse complement strand
CCTTAAATACATTGTGCATATAGGATATTTTTATCCCAGAAATCTCTAGGGAACCGGAACTATGCGGGTAAGACCCCGTACTGTCTATCTTTTAGGGTAGGTGTAAGTTTTGTTTGTTGTAATACTGATTTAAGTTGGTTGTATCCGCGCAGGCGAAGCCGCGGGAAATGTACTAGTATATTTATGAATTGTTTAACCGAATTTAAGATCATCTTAAAAAAGTTATCAATATAAACAGTAAAGTAAACAAAATAAACAAAGTAAAGAAAAATAAAGTAAAGAAGAAAATTTTATAGATTTATTACAATATTTTTTTGTTTTATGTTTATTTTTAATAAATGAAACGATGCATCACACTTTCTAATCTCGAAAAAGGATTCATCTTTACTAATCTTAACTCAGTCACCCGACAACTATTTCCCCGAGGGCCCCAACTTGTAAAACTAGTTTCTTACAACTTTGTTTCCGTACGAATCATTTCTTGCTCGGGAACACGGCTATCGCTCATTGTCGCGAACTCCTGATTGTTTGAGCGACGACCATCACTCATTTATCTTGGCCCTTCGAGAATGGAGTTTTCTGTACGCTCGGATTTGTGAAGTCATTTTCAAGACAGATTATGTGTTTCAGATAAACGACACATTTTGTGGGTAATTTTGAATTCCTTTCCCTGATACTTTTCCCTGAATATTTTTATTCAATTTTTTTTTTTATCTTATAAAGGTAGCAAACGAGCATGCAGTCCACCCGATGGTAAATGGCCACTGCCGCCCATGAACATTAGTAATCATCCCTAAGTACAACTAAATCATACCTAAGTTTGATCACAGATGCGTTGCTACCCCTGAGGATTAAGATGTTCGACTCGTATTTACGTATAGCCGGCAACCACACCTCTCCAAACCGAAACATAAAAATTGCTTCACGGAGGATTTTGAGGGTGGCGGTGGTACGGTCGAACCTTACGAGTTCTACCACCTTCCAAAATGGTTTTATATCATTAAATCTAAAGTTTGTTTTTTGATAATTCAGTGAGCTATAAAATTTCCTAGGTTCTCCGGTTTCCGTCACCATTAAGAATAATCTGAACGGGCTAGTAGGTATTTCATGTGATGCGATGAAACAAATTCAATTCTACTTTCGATACCGTAGGTCCTGAGAACTGATGCCGATAGTATCAACCCTCATCTTTGTCATCCCGCGACATCTTAAATGACTGAGTGTTGACACATTATCGATACCGTCATTGTTTGACGAATCACCATGTTTTAGTTTTAAATAGCGATCATATTTTGACGACCCGCGTGGCGGTGCGGTTACCACACCGGTCTAACATGCAGAGGGTTCCGGGTTCGATCCCCGGCCAGAAATCTAAGTGATGAATTTAGTTTTCTGTTCTGGGACTGGGTGTTTCCCGATCATAGTCTTCTGTCAACCCAGGCTTGAGCCACGACAGGGGCTCGCCTCAAAAAACCCGGTGAAGCTATTAAGGCAACTATGGCCAATAGCAGCTACACAATTAGAAAACCAAAACACTGTTGTATTGTAATATGAAGAATGTGGTAAAGGACACTTATATACCAACTTAATTCCCAGGTGTAGAGAAAGGGGTATTATCAGATAGACGGCATGCTCGTATGTTGTTTCTAATTTAAAATCGTACTACATATAACATAAAAATTCTATTTATATCTATTGTTATGCACTATCACTGATATTAACCATTTTGCAATAGGTATACCACTGTAGACAGTTTTTTTAATTCAAAAATATGCTTGCTTTAAATATGGCTTTATGAGCAAATATTGTTATTACAACTACTTACGTTCCGTATAACAACTTCGAGGTGTAACGTGTTATAGTTTCAGTGTCCCAAAACGCGCTAAAGATCAGATGTTCTGTAAATTCACAGGGTAACAACGTCAGTGGTCAGCTTTAGATAAAACGTGTATTATTTGGACTTGGTACAAATTGGGCATGGCATGTATACCCGTTTATGACTACCATGAAATAAAAGCACCACGTTTAATTGTAAGTGTCTTTAAACTTACAAGCTTTAACATTGACAAGGAGCTTTTTAGAGTCCCGTACCGAAAGGGTGCCAGCGGGACGATATTACTAAGGTTATGCTGTTTGACCGCCTCTCACAAGGCATACAGGGGTATATCTCATGAACCATAGTGTGATTTTTTACGAAGTTTGTACTCTGGACTCTATAGCTTAAAAAAAAACAAATAAAATAATAAAATAAAAGCTTTTAAATATAAAAGTAACCGAGGTATACGAATCCACGTAGTCTATTGTGTGATTGTGGCAAACCGCGCGAAACTGTATAAAGAGTAATGTCGTTATATTTTGTTGCGTGTATTTTTTTCGGCGTTTTCTTCTGGATCTCTTTGATGATGATATCGAACCCTTTGCGTGTGAGTACAACTCGCCCTTAACCGATATGTTTTCTTGTATAAATATTCAGTATATATGTGAAAAGGACGTGCTGCTCGTCCAGCCATTCAAGTTTTGGTGATCTTGTCATGTAATAAAGTAAATCAATCCACTGTCAAGTTTGGCATCTAGAACGAATGTAACGGTCGTCTTTACACGATCATGTGATATAAATTATCACAATAAATATGAAAACAAAAAGAGGCAATGCCACTTAAACTCGATCGGCAAAGAATGTCGCAGCCGACTTCATCCGATTAATTTTTTCATGCCTTCAACTGAACTTGATTATTTATCCACAGTCTGATCGTAAATTAAAACTGGTTCATTAATGATCATAACTTTAAATTTATCTTGCGTTTGCATACCCATCGACGCAAATATTGTGTAGTTACGCGTGAAATGGAGCAATTTAGTGATCAAGATATAGCTTTTTATGACTCCAAATAGAAAACTGGGAAAAGGCTCTTTCATAAGTCTTAGAAAAATAGATCGAAAACGTCGGATATTTATGTTTTACATGACTATATCACGTATAATATTATGTCAATTATTGAATTGTTCTTCTAAAGATTCTGAAGAATTCTCAGAGTTTCTCAGTATTAGTATTTTGGTAAAACTACAGCGAAAAGGCATGTTTTAGTCAAACGTAAGCAGAAGGCTATATGATCATTATTCATTAGACGAGATTACGGCCAAACACTGGTCTAATTTGGTCGATATATCGGTTTATCATTTATTAATAATCATCAGTTTATCTTTAAATGTTAAAATCGGACCTAGAAAACTGCGTATCAGAGCAGTATTGCGACCGCAATGCCACCCGAGTCGTTAATTATAGGTTTATTTCAATGAATAGTTACTAACAATTAATGAGTTAGTAAACATTTAAAATCGATACGATAGTGTATGTTAGTCATACACGTATGCTATAAATAAAACAGGAAGGTAAACTTTACGATAACAATTATAAAAGAAGAATTTTAATAATGCTTGGAAGTAACATGTATTGCTTTTTGAGCTTCTGTGTACTGTTTAAAGCTTAACAAGAGGTAATAAAACAATTATTTAGGGTCGATTGGCCCATTAAGCCGTGACGGCCTGTGTGAAGCCGTGGCAGTACATTGTAGCACTTAATATTGATAATATTTCCGAGCAATCGATATAAAACATTGTTGTGGAAAGGTTCACTCATACGCCGCGTTTATGACGGCGAAGGAGACGGCTCTATAAATATTTATTGTTTCTACATGTGCACCGACATGCTATTATTGTAAGTTCCAATTACATTATTAAAATGTTAAGCTTCCTTTATACGGAGGCTTAAGTTTTTTTTAAGGTTTCGTCTCCAAAGGCTACCAACAGGACACTATAACTAAGGCCTCGCTATCCGTCTGTTACAGGGATGTATTTGACGAATCTTCATAAGCACTTGAAATTCTTTCAGACTGAGTACAATTAGGGCTGCTATAACAAAATGAAACAAAAACAAAACAAAATAAAAGCCTCCAAATTACCAAATGTTTTCTATCCATCAATTGACTTTGCCTATATATTGCCTATATATATATTGAAATACCTATTTGTAGGGTGACATCATAATATTTTTATGAGTCGGACGGTATTTGCAACTATTATGTGTTAAAATTGCCACTACATACATTCAGAGTTTTTGTTCGATTTTAATGACGGTACGGAAACGTTTGCATGTGGGAACGACTATACAAATCCGACTATACAAGTCCGAATATATAAAGTGCCTCATAAAAGCTTATTACATCATATGTGTCTGAAAATAATGATGTAGCAAATACCTGTATAAAATATGAATATAATATGAAGTACAAAATCAAATTGTTATTACACCACCTTAACAATATTAACGTTGGATAGTGAACGAAGAGAGTTCGAATGAATTTATAATAATGGTGTACACATGTTTAATCAAATTTATACACGTAATCTGTTAGAATATGGCGTTAGAACTAATATCTAACAGCGATTAATAAATGTTTACAGCCCACGCAATGATTTTTACTTTAAATCGGGTGTTAGCGGGAGGTCCCGCCCACCCAGAGGTGTGGACAACTCCAACGAAATCGAATTATAACTTCTGACGGCTCTCTACTTCAGTAACAATATATTGTTTATATACAAATAAGGTTTACATTTGTTTAACACGTTTAATATGGGTTTGTTAGGAAACTGTCTCTATATATGATATTCTTCATATTGGAGTCAATTTAAAAAGAATGATAAAATAGTATCCCTATTCGTTATTTTATATCGTTTTATCTCGTTGCGTGCACGAGATCATTCATACATTAATTTTGTAACTGTAAAGTAAGAGCTGGGGCAAATGGGGTAATTTATAACTCTGAGTCTTAGAGCTATACGTATCTAAATCTGAAATTGGGGCATTTAGTTCATTCTGATATATTATGCTTACTGATTTATCGTCTTGTCTTTTATTTTAACCAAAATAGAAGAAACAGTGGCAATGTTTTTGGAAGGTGGTAGAACTCGTTAGGTTCGACCGGGGAGGTACCACCGCCACCTTCATAATCCTCCGTGAAGCAATTTTTGTGTTTCGGTTTGGAGAGGCGTGGTTGCCGGCTATACTTAAATACGAGGCGAAAATCATAGTCCTCAGGGGTAGCAACGCATCTGTGATCAAACTTAGGTATGATTCAATTGTACTTAGGGTTGATTACTAATGTTCATGGGCGGCATTGGCCACTTACCATCAGGTGGACTGCATGCTCGTTTGCTACCTATATACGATAAAAAAAAACAAGTTTCGTACCGTGCATGTCTTGTGTAATGTGCAATTATGCATGTCGAATTAAAAACGTGCAAATAGTCCAGGACCCTGGTAATAGGTCATTACTACTCCTGGGCATCTATAGTCAACTCGATAAGAAATTACCATCGATACTTCTATTTCTTCCTCATTAACAGCCATGTTAGGTGCAGCTGAATTCTGGTTTGAAGCATGTGATAAGCACTAACAAGATACTTCATACGTTAGACCTGTAATTAAGGCAATGCCACTTCAGTTTCGGCAAGACCACCAATGACTACTTCTCATCAGGTGGACTGCCCATTTATCACTTCAGTTTTATAGAATAACTAGCTGGTGCCCGCGACTTTCTCGCGAATAAATTAATTATCTATGACAGATAGGTATATCTTCTCGCGGACTTATTTGTAGGTAATAATGAGTACTTAAATTCTGCTGTACATTGTTTTATGTAACATCGATAGTTTTTTCAGCGTACGCCAAATAACGAATTTTATGGTCAAATCGTTACTACTTTGGGTTCCAATATTGCAATTTTTATGAGGATCCCAAATATTTTTCAAAATAAAATACCTTTGTTACTTCCTGAAAACGTAAAGACAAATAAAATTGGCCGTATGCAAGTCGGACGCACTTTTAAAGGGTTTCAAGTTTGACATGTATGTGAAAATTATGGCCACATATTACGGTTCATGAGATCCCTGTGACGAAAGAAAGCCTAAGTAACAGGGTTCCATTAGCACCCTTTCGCTAAGGAGCTCTAATAAGACATAAGACACGAAAGCTAAAACTAAAGTGGTGTTCCATTTCGATAATTGTGAACTAGGCCTATGTGATACTATAGAAATGAAACGTAATTATTTTGTACAATTTTCTTATAGTATTATAATTGCGATATTCAACTTAGAAAAACTTGTTTTCGCAAGGGATGCATATATGTTACCTTCACCTCATGGTTGAAATATTAGTTAGTAAGGTTGTAAAAAAGCAGTGATAGCATAGTGGTTAAAAATTCGGCCTCTCAATCGGGAGGTCCTGGGTTCAAATCTCAGGCACGCACCTCTGTGTTTTCGAACTTAAGTGCGTATTAGAAATTAATTATCACTTGCTTAGCGGTAAAGGAAAACATCGTGAGGAGACCTACACCCCTAAGGGTTCTTAGAAAAAGTACTCAAAGGTGTGTCAACTCTACCAATCCGCACTTGGCCAGCGTGGTGGACTATGGCCTAAATCCTTCTCACTTTGAGAGGAGACCTGTACCCAGCAGTGGGCCAAAAATGGTCGATGATGAAGGTTGTAAGTCCTATTTTAAAAAAAGTGCTCATGGAGCCTACATGGTGAAATCCAACCCACACTAAATTTTGTCCACGATAATAGAATTAGGTATGAATCTAGAAGCGTCACCTAACTACTTCTGCTTACTAACAATAAATATTTATTCTAAGCATTCCGGCTTAGAACGGGAAGCAACGCATCTGTCGCCGATCTCATTTACTCCAACCCTTATGCGTTTGATCACAGATTTCTAAAGGCGGTAGTGGCCACTTACCATTAGTAATCGTTTGCTTATATAAAAATAATAACTACGCCAAACACGTTTAAAATAATCGACTTAAATCGCGTCATCTGCAGTTTTTGCTAGTTACTGTGGTGTGCAGTTGTCAAAACAGAGCGACTACTAACGTAGTTAGGTTCCTACCACCATTACCTACCACTGAGGTAGTGGAGGTCTACCAATGAGGTAACAAACTTAAAAAAAATACAACCGAAGTGAGAGCCGGTTACGAAGTTGGTTGACAACGTTGGCAGCAGAGCCTTACTGTGGTTCATCTGATCTGCAGTTATGGAAACGCTCTGCCAAGCGCGGTAAATTTGGCAAACATCTTGTTCTGATGCCTATTACCAACAGACTTTTAAAGGGTAATATAAGGTTTATTTCAAACTATTAGACAGAAACTGCTATAACCATTTACTTCCATTCACAAATATATGTATGATGAGCAATAAATTACTTTTTTATATGGAAATACTTATTTAGTATGTAAAGGCCTATAGAGCTACTTACTAATTGTTGTACATACTATATTTTCATATACAACTATCGGAATACGACCTAAAATAGAAAGAGCCAGTAAGAAAATATTAGGATATTTTCTTTATTATCGTCAATATCTTTTTAATATAAATATAAGTTATTGTATAAAAGTAGGTACGTCCAGTATGACGCCTAAAAGTTTACCTAAAAAGAATCTTGTTTAGCCTAGATACCCTATACATCATTATACACTGCAATAACTATAAATATTAGGCTTTAATCTGTTTCAAGTTAACTTGATATGAATTATTATTTCAAACTCCTTTTATAAGGACTCCTCCTATACTAGTAACCCGTAATAGACTGGAAGGGTACTGCAGAGGCATAGTATTAGGGAACCATTACTAAAGCTGCCATGCCCGTTTATTACAGGGCTGCATCTCATGAACGATAGTTAAACCCTTGGTAAGTATCCCCTCCAGTCTTGACTTGGCCGATTTTTATTAAACTCCCACGAGTCTTCTACTGATAAAAAACTTCTGCAAAACATACAATACAATACATTTAATGCAGCACGGAGACAGACTACCGGCATACGTAAGGCGAGCACAAAGACGACAATCACATCAATGTCTTAGAAGATAAGACAGTTAAAACCTTTAACGGTTTGAACTATTATGTAGTAAATGCGATAGAAATATTCCAATACACTAAGTAGTTAAAGCGACAATTTGTATGGCGCCACGACTGTGAGAACATTTGCATATGGCTTCTTTAATATGCATGTAAACGTTGGAAATATGAGAATATTCTAAATCCACTTACGTTCTTGGTAGTTTATCTTTAACTAATAGTGTACTATCAAGTAAGCTGCTTGCTTTCAGAAGAAAAAATAAACAGAGTGTACCAACCCGTGATTCCTCTTGACGGAACCTTTACTATTGTAAATGTTTTTCATTGTCAATCAGGATAACCTATAAACATTATCATAGCCTATTTTAGAACTCCAAATGTGAATAAATTTTTTAAGTGCTTCGAAGATTGGAAAAAACGTTGGCACAAGTGTATAATATTCTAAAAAAGAGCCGTACAGCCGTGTAACAGACAGACAGACAGACAGACACAGATTCGTCTGCCTGGACAGCGGAGCCTTAATAACACGGGCTCGTTGACGCGCTTTGGGTACGGAACCTTATAAATGAACAACAAACAAACAATGGAACCATTCTATTTAAATCGCTTCTAAATACGTGTTGTAAATCGCCGTTTATCTGGAGTAGTGAAATCTTAAATAATATTGTCAATAATTATATCGTATATCGTAAACAATTACAATAATTAATTAATTGTATATAAAGAAAATTTAGTAATTTGTTAAAATGTAGTTTTATACAATACAAAAGAGAGCATAAATTTATTCAGATGTACAGTGTATATAATCCATTTCCAGATCTACAAGTGTCTTTTTAAATATACATAATATATGAAGTACGTTCGGTTATTCATATTGTTAAACGCTAATTTATCAATTGATGTGATTAAATCACATCATGATGTGTGTAGCGGGTATTCTACGATAAATTTCATGAAATGACCAATTATGCCACGATGAGGATTTCTCGAAATCCTACAATATTCCGATAAACTTTGATTTTTAACCGACTTCTGGAGGAGTTTCTCAATTCAACTGCATTTTCGCTTTTTTTGTTTTAGTGTTATCTCGGAACTTTGTTCTGGGTGAACCGATTAATGATTATTATTTTAGTTAAAACCCGGTTCTTCTCGTGTGGCTTCATTTCAATTTGATCATGATCTATCGAGCTCTTCAGAGTTATCCTAAATAATGTGTTAGTGTTGAAGTCGGTTGTTAAAAACAATGTGTTTAGCGTAATTATTTAGTTCAAGAAATCGTCTTATCACGGTTTCAATTACCTCACAGGAGGTGGCCTTGGGTCAGCCGCAATCCCAATGATAAGAGAGAGATCCCATTGATAAGAGGCGGACGGCCAGGACTCCGGCACTTCGCTGAGTCCGTAACCTTCCCTCCCTTTAGCGAAGGTGGACGGTCAAGGAATCCGGAAACGGGGACCAAAACCATCCCTCCTTTCCCGATCATAGTTTTCCGTCCTCCCAGGCTTATTCCCCTCAGGGGCTTGACTCAAAAATCATAGTGAAGCTGTCAAGGCCACTATGGCCTTAATACGGTTTCAATCAGAAACTTACCCAGAATGAAGCACAACTTCCATCGAATAAATATCGTACGTGATCCACTCGCTTGAGGCTCAAACTTGGAATATAATTATTGCACTGACGTCATAAAATTAGCAATTCTGATTCCACAAGTACCAGGTTGTTGTGCTTATACGCTTATAAACACGGACTTTGAAAGAATGGATCTTATGTGTGTATGTGGGGGTGATACTAACACCCAGACCCACAGATATGTATAATTAGACTGCAAAATCGATAAAATATTTTTTATTGATCGTGATGTGATTAGAATCAATAATGAAAGAGTTTCATTATCATCATCATTACCCATCACTGTCCCACTGCCGGGCACGATCCTCTTTTTAAAGTGAGAAGGGCTTAGGCTATTGTCCACTACACAGGCCAAGTGCGGTTGGTGAATATCACACACAATTGAGATCTTTTAAACACGCTTTTATTAGCTTGGGCATGTTAATAACTTTCATTCTATTATAATTTTATTTTCAGGCGATTTATTCTGATTGATTGTTCGATCTTCTACTACTGTAATCTCAAACTCATTAATAATTTTGTAGTTTTTAGTTCGATTAGCAATTAAAGCGTGTTTTTTTTTTAGTTTTTTTAAACTATTATTTATTGTACAATACTCTCAGGTAAATGTTTTCTCGTGATGTTGGATCATTAAATCAAGTGATTTCATTAAAGAGGAGGCGCACCTGGGATTTGCACCTGGGGCCCAAAGCGTAAGGAGCCGAATATCAAACCACAAGACTATCACTGCTTATACAAAGTTACAATGTTAAGAAATAAATGAATACTAGAAAGATTCTGTATCGGCTTCTGTATGTTTCTCGTTCATTCATTACAAAATGAACAAGGCAAATTAAATTGCTGCTATTTACAAAAGGACCTCTTTCTCAGTTGTTCTCGACTTAGTTGAAGTTTTTTCCTATGTTGTGTATGTTTTTTCATAACTTCGTCCTTATAAACCGAATTGAAAAATTCTTAATTGTTACAAACGGATATTTCCAGAGTACTATTTTTATTGCCTTCGGGTTCCTAAGATACTAGAAAACTCCTCTACCCGTAAACAGAGTAAGCTGGCTGGGTGTAGCGATTGTTTTGAATGAACGTGTTCAGCGTGGTAATTATGAAAACAAATATTGAATTATGTTACAATGGATCTTGAAGGGAGATCGAGTGACCGATGAGCAAAATGTAAGAAGTTCTGTTGTAAGGATTAAAAGTTTGCTTGTTAGCGAAGTTTGATTGACTCGGGCGTAATTAAACAAAGCAACCGTTTTAAATTTCAATGATAAAATATATATTTTATATGTATAATAAACTAGCAATTATTTTTAATATATGTTTATGATTGATGATTAATGAGATGATTTCGATAAAAGTTTTGGAAATTTTGGGTGTTCCTCGGATCGCCGCTTCGAATTCTCAGAATATAATTATTGTTACGATGGCAATACTTGAATTATTTGTATGCTAGGAAAGTTTTGTAAGTGGTAAGCACTTTGATTAAACGTGAACTTGGTGTTCCTAATAAGTAGTACAAGGGATTGTGAATAAATAAATTAGTTTACTTTGTTATATTAAAATGTGTTTGATACATTTTTTATAGTAAGTGAAAAAATCGGCCGAGATCGAGTCGGACTTATACACTAAGGGTTCGGTACCACCGTCGTGAAGTTCAAGCAAAAAATGCCGAACAAAAACACGTTTCCAACGTACATGAATACCGTCGAAAATTGTAACAATATATCACGATTTCACTTATGTGGGTACTAGGTCGCCCGGGCAAATGGTGTGGTTTTATAGATAACCTTTGTTATTTTACTTTATCATCATCATCAATAATTTCTGTCCCACTGCTGGGCACAAGTCTCTTCTCAGAGTGAGAAGGATTTAGGCCATAGTCTAACACGTTGGCCAAGTGCGGATTGGTACACTTCCCACACTTTTGAGAACTTTTTGTTATAGGACTTTTAGGTGTAAGTTTCCTCACGATGTTTTCCTTCACCGCTGAGCAAGTGACAATTAATTTCTAATACGCAAATAATTTCGAGAAATCAGTGCGTGC
>DWJS01000400.1:0-11584 GCA_018248975.1 Codatractus imalena | reverse complement strand
CGCGCTTCTTTCAAAAAGTTTACATTACTCTTCGCTAGGTGGCACTAGTGGTGCCATTCCTAAACACATTTATTTTTGCGATGATTCTGTAAGCAATAATTTACTTTAAAGTTTAATTTAATTTAAGGTTCTCATAGAGGAATACGAAGCTACACTAGCTAAGCGTACATCGGAACGGGAGGCAGCTGATCAGCGCGCTCGGGAATCCAACGACCGATACAAACGGGCTAAAGAGAAGTTAGAACAAGACATTCATACTGGTACGAGGGCATCAAACGTTTATTATTAATTTTATAGAAGAATTGAACGAGTATACAGCGTATTTAGTTGTTTCTGCTGCCCTAGGATATCAAAAATCAATGGCTCTTCATCATGAACTTCATCAGAGATGTGTTACTGCGCCTGATAAACTAATTCCAGTGGACAAAACTGATTGACTGTAATTAAAATCTTTGCCTCACCTTCTTTTCATATACTAATCATCTCTTTATTACTTATTTTAATAACATTCGAAAAAATATGATATCCTGATATTAATACGACTGTGCTAAATGACATACATTTTCAAGTAATAGACCTCACGATATTTTTGTAGGAATCCATAGAAATAATTTTACAACCACACTGTGTAACACCACAAGCAACGTGAGCTACTAGCTTGTAAATAAACCTAATGAACTAGTTCTTCTGCTGGACATTGCAGAACGGGAAGCAACACAAGAGCTGGAAGCTCTGACGACGTTGTGTCGACAGCTGGAGGCGTGGCGCGAGGAAACCGAGAGTGACCTCACTGTCAGTCAGCGCATGTCTGACAAGATGCGGGCTGAGAAGAAGGCCTTGGTAGACGAGAAACGGCAACTGGTAAGATTGTTTATAAGCACTCAACAATTGATCAGCAGTGATAGCTTAGTGGTTAATATTTCGATTTCTCCAACTGGAGGTTCTAGGTTAAAATCCCTGGCAGGGACCTCTGATTATTCGAAATTATGTGCCTTGCAAATTATCACTTGCTTAGCGGTGAAGGAAAGCATCGCGAGGAAACCTACACGCTTAGAATTAAAAAAGTACCAATTCATTGAACATTGATGCAGCGAGTCGTGTGATAATTTTGACCTAATTGAAAATTATAAATAAATATCTTCCACACATGGTCTTTTGATCCCATACTAGGCAGATCATGTGCTATGATAACCAGACCACTGATGAACATTCATATATATAAATACATACGTTTATAGATATTTTTTTACCCTCAATCATCGAACAAATATGCTCATCATCATATTTATTCTGGCGGAAATCCAATCCATGACATCTGGCTTAGCAGCTAGGATCACTAACTATTAGACCAAGAGGCCAGTCAATTGATTGACACCAAAATTTACTCGTTGGTTCGAATTTTACATTATATTTCTAATACTTTTTTAGGATATGATCATATACAGTTTGAACAATGAAGTCTGGAAGTTGGAGTCTAAACTAGAGATGTTCCAGAAGCAATTGAACATCAAAAACGTCGAAATGGAGAAGGTTAACGATAAGGTAAGAAATATTGTTTTGTTTCTAAGTATAAGTAAGTTTAATTGTTGTTGTAAATACTCTTCTTTCATTAGGAAGAAGAGTTTTTAAGTTAGTGTCGATGGGGAAAACTGTGGCGAAAGAAAAATAAGGCAGTAAGCAGTAATTTTTTTACGGTATTTTATTTTCGCGTACGGTCATAATTTTTACGTCCGAGTACCCACATGAATTGTGAAATCGTAATATTATGTTCGGATGTCTGACGGTATTTGTATATATTGCATTACCTACACTATTTGTTTGTTTTTGTGTGATCTTAATGAGGACGGTACGATATGCTTCGTATGCAAGTCCGACTCGTACTTGGCCGCTTTTATTTGGATCAAAAGCGATTTAAGTAACGTTGTAAAATGATTTATGTATTAATGATTTTTATACACAGGTGACTGCGTACGCAGCAGAATTAGAAGACTTGGAGCTAGACAAACGTCGGCTAGTAAGTTTGTGGAACTCCGTCCTTGTTAACATACAACAGCGGGACCGTGTATACGACTCTGTTCGAGATGACTACAGGTATTGAATTGTGTATTTTCCATCAGAAATTATCACCAATAGGAGTGAGATTATAAATAATAAACAATAAATCATCTAAATATTACTCTTATTTATAGAGCGTTACGAGAAAATTACCGCACGTTGATTAACAACTTGGAGATATCAAAGAAAGTGGCAATGGAAGAGATGAACAAGGGAAAGGAAATAGCAATGAACAAAGATAAATTGATGTACGACTTAGCGAATGCTACTAAACTTTGTGAGTATTTACCATCATTTTCTTTAAGATGCAAATATATTAATAATGAGGTTACTCCAAGTTAACAAAGGCTAAGTAATTGTATTACTATAGAAACTGAAACTGTCTGTGGCAAGTATGATTACAAAATATACATATTATTTATAAGTACATGTTTTTTTTTATATTTTATAGTGGAAAGTGAACACGCAAAACGAGTCGGTCTAGAAACGCACATCGGTGAACTTACTGAGGCTATAGAGATGGCGGAAAGGGACGAAGAATTGATAAAATCGGTAAGAGATCGGTAATTAATATCGGTAATTAATATCATGTAATAAAAGCGTAGATATAAAAGTTAAATATATGATTATAGGAAAATCAAACAATGAGGAATATTCTGAAGAGCACGGAAAAGGAATACGAGCGTCGCTTAGAGATGAAAATAAAAATAGAAAATGATATTCTTCACAATCTACAAGAATGCCTGTTAAATGACAAAGCTGTCGAATCTATGGCCAATGGCATAAAGAAGATGAGGGAGATGTCGAGAAAACAAGTAAGATTTTTGTTTTAATGTAAAAAAACGTCTTTAATACAAGGAAATATATTATTAAATTGTCTAGAACTGTCTATATGTCTTTGTAATCTATTATCAACAATTTATCATAGTAATGGTAGCAACTGGTTATTAGTATCTCATTGGTTATTGGTATCGCCGAGATGGTAGGATATTTTAATCTGTTTGAACTTGTCTTCCATAATTTTCTTACCTTATCTTCCTTCTTTCTTATCTATTCTTATCTAATCTTCGCTTCATATTTTATAGGAAATATCATTGATGACGATGGAAAATCAACACGCGAAGATGATGCTCGATATAGAGGTGCATCGAGACAGGCAGGCGCGGAACAAACTTGTCCTAGAAGAAACTCTCGCCAAAGTGAGAGAACGCGAGAAAGAGATAGAGCAGTTGCAAGAGAAATACGACCAGAAGGCACTCGTCGTCACCAGGAAGCAGAGGGAAATGGATATAATCGTCAAGAAGTATAACGCGCTTAAGGAAATCTTTGACGTTAGTTCGCGTTTGAGTTTATGAAAAATATTTTATAGAAATTCCTCGTGAGATTTATACGGAAAGTCGAATATGTTCTTTAGGAATTCATTCATTATTCGTAAAGTAATTCCAATTTAAATGTTGCCAATGCAAAGTATTTTTTTCCTTTCCTTCTGTCTGATTATTTATTTTTGCAAGAAAACCAATCACTAAACTTTCTATATTTTAGTCGGATTTGATACTTGAGAAATTTTAATGTGCTTCAGTATACACGTGGAGCTATTTGCTCAACTGTTTCCACAGTGTTTCCATGACAAAATCGAATCATTATTATTATCATCATCATTTCAGTTAAAATCACCTCAAGAGCGTCGTATAGAAGAGTTGGAGCAGCAGATCAAGTGTCTCCGTGAGCGCACGGAGACGATGAAGCACGAGTGGCTCCGTCTCCAGGGACACGTGGTGAAGCTCACTTCGCAGCATCACAAGATCGTGTCGGACATTAACCTTATTAATAAACGTGGGTTTTCTTTGTTATCTTAAGGGGTACAAGTTTTTTCCAAAATCGATGGCTGACTGGCTGGAATACTGTCCTAACCTACTAGATATCTTGTTTATGTAGTCACCTTTATATTTTAACATATCTTCTTATGCAGTGATATATATGACTGACTTAATGAAATACTCTCCTTACCTACTAGACCTACTAGAGGTCTATGTAGTCACCTTTATGTCTTATCATATCTTTTTATGCAGTCAAGTCTATGACCGACTTAATGGACTACTGTCCTAAATTACGAGAGGTCTTGTTTATCTTGTTTACGCAGATACCTCTATGAACTAGATATTAGAGAGACTTGCAAAATTAACTATGCTTTTGGAATATAGAGGATTCCATTGTACAAATTTGAAATTTGAAGAAGTTATTTTAAGACAAAATTTCAATAAAAATAACTTTTCACTTAACATTTTAGAGATCCAAATTTGCGAACAGAAGACAATGCGCATAGAAGCGGAATTCGAACACGTGTCGCAGGAGAGGGGTCGTGTCGATCGTTCGCTGCGTGCGTTGCGAGGGAAGCTGGAGGTGCTCGAGAGGTCACGGAAAGATGCCACAGAACGGAACGAGTCCTCCCAACGTGTCAACAATGCCATGACTCACGAATACGCTGCGAATCTTAAGGTAAAGTTTTGTGTGGGTTTTTGCATGCCTCCGTAGTTAGATAAGTACAATACATAATGATCCAACATTGACGTAACTAACCTAAGCCGAGGTCCGCACCTCACGGGAGGTGCCCTTGGCCCTTTGGGTGAGGCGGATGGTCAGGTCATTTCGCTGGGCCGTAACCTTCCCTTCCTCTAGCCAAGGCGAACGGTCTAGGAACCCAGAAACGAGGACCAAAAACGTCATTCCCCACCAGGCTTAAGTCCTATTCGGGACTCCCCTCAAAAAACCCGGTGAAGCTGTCAAAGCCACTATGGCCGACAGCAACTGTCTACACAGTTCGAAAAAAAAAACATAAAATTTTACCTGAATAATGAACCTAGTCATATGGACGTCTGTATTGTCTATAAACAGGATGCAGAATCTGAAATAATTCAATTGGAAGATGATATTGAAGCGCTCGATAAGGAGAAGATAAACCTGACGCAAGATCTAGATCGTGTCACAAGGGAAGCTCTTATTTGGGAAAGGAAGGTAATATTTATAACTGTGAA
This sequence comes from Codatractus imalena, assembly GCA_018248975.1. Classification (NCBI taxonomy): domain Eukaryota; kingdom Metazoa; phylum Arthropoda; class Insecta; order Lepidoptera; family Hesperiidae; genus Codatractus; species Codatractus imalena. The sequence continues at coordinate 6,497 of DWJS01000400.1, read as the reverse complement.
TCAATTTCGATTGTGCTATTCAAATTAAAATGTGGATACTAATGTCATTTGAGTTTTAGGGAATCCTGGCAGTAGACTTGAAGAAAAATATCCAAAGTGCAAAGTCAGCGGCTGGCGAAATTGGACAAATGAAGGCAGAAATTCACCGCATGGAAGTGAGTTACTTTACAATAAAGTTATTTATATACTAGACGACCCGGCCACGCGTTGCTGTGGCACAATTTATATTTTTGCAATAAAAAACAAAAAATAAAAATATCCTGTTTCGTAAAACTGTATATTTTTTTCTAAAATAAAAGCAGCCTAATTTATTCCTTATAACATCAGCTATGCGGACGACTGATAGTCTGTTAAAATCGGTCCAGCCGTTTTAGAGATTATCCGGAACAAACAGGCAGACGGAAAAACATTTTAAAAATTGTTTTTTTTTTTTTTTATGTAAGTACCGTATATACTTTATGCATTTAATGGAAACCTGTTCATTTGGAATTACAAACAGACAATCAGTCAGACAGACAGAGATCAGTCACAATCATTATCTTAACCAGGTCCGTCGAGAACAGCTCCGCAGGACCAGTGAGAAGTTGGCAGAAGATTTGGCTCTGTACGTGACGAGGCGTGAGACCGCGATGGAGAAGGCCCGCGCGGCCGCCGCGGTGGAGAAGGCCCATGGCCCTTCCGGACAGACCTCGCAGTCCAGCTACCATCATAAGCTTCGGTTGGCTAAGGCTGATCTGGCAAGGGTTACAAAGGTAACACTTTGTCCTTATTGTACTCGGTCCATTATGTAAATCGCTTTTTGACTCAAGGGTCTATGGTTGGCGCGAACATCTCGATTATATATTCGATTATTAACACTTTTAATCGATTTGTAGATTTAATTTTATTGATTGCGGTTTTTAAGCATATAATTATTCATATAATAATAATATTTAGTAGCCCAATAAACTTTACATTTACATTAAATTCGAGCAAAATTAGCGTAAAAATTTGTAAGTCATCAACTAATTAACAGTTTGTGAGGAAATATAGATGTTTTCCTGCAACGCTTTTTATGTGCCAATGGTGGCTACGAGTATCTTTCAACAGCTGGAGAAGGCCTGGAGTATACTCCACCATGCTGCTCCATTGCGGATTGGTGGAGGGGTGTACGGATTAGTGACTAACCGGTGTCGGATGTTTTCAAATCGCCCATAAGGTCTCTAACATGGCTTAACGCTGCTATCCAAGGACCGGGACCGACGCGCGACGGCTTAACGTGCCCTCCGAAGCAAGGAAGCGCGAATGAAATTTACCACTAGCGGTCATCCATCCAACTACCGTCTGCGCCCGTCGTGCGCGTCGTTGCTTAAATATGTAGATAGGTTAAAATCTATGTACATACGCTAAGCGCGCTAGCGCGTATAAGCACCTAGGTTGTTTATAGGCAATAAAATGCTAATATTTCTTAAGGATTACCAGAAAGAAAATACGTAATAGTAAGCAAAGCGTACTTGTCTTGAATAAAAGAGATAATTCGGGTTAGAATAAAAGAGTCTGGAAAAGAGGTTTTCAACAACATCAGTCCAAGCTCCCATTTAAAGAAATTTAGGCGACAACTCGTCATCAGATAACGACAGTTCCATATAGAAAGACGTAGAATGATTGTAATGAATTTATTTAAATAAATTTCCAAGTATGTTTCCCTTAAGTTGCAAGTATGTTTACCTTAATTTTCCGTGTACAAATCTTGAATTATTTGAAAGGAAATTGGCCCCTCTTTGTCACCAAAATAAATTTTAAGGGTTACTTAATATAGGGGTTGAAGGTTTGTATGGGATTTCGTCAGTATGCAATTTATGGTCAAAAACCGAATTTTAATATGGTGATATATTATTGAAATTTTTCTTATATAAGATGACCGTGAAAATTTAACGAAAAGAAAATATGACGTTTATTTGTATGTTTTTGGTGATTTTTTAAAGCACTAAGCACATAAAAAAAAAAAATTAATCAATTATATTCGTACGAAGTCAGGGCGAGATTTTCTTTACTGAACGCTAACAGAATTTAATCTCAGAAAAAGACAATATCGTCAGATGAATATAGTTATATTCATCTTGTTTTGGCTTTTGAAGTAAATATGGATACCAAATAATTAAATTATTGGTATCCTGACAAAAATATTGTTTCGTTAGGAGAGAACAGACGTACGAATTCAATTCCTAAGTACGAACATTTTCACTATTGAGCAACCCAAACGTTAAAGGCAGCATCCGAATTTATGTAATTTTGGCGTGCACTCGTCACCGTGATTCAGAAAATTGTACAGTGCCATCTAGCGTTATTTGTCGAGATTATTTTCGTTAGGGTGCCCAGTAACTAGGGCTGTTCGCTTATTGTAAGGTAGCAATAGACTACATCCATCAACGAGAAGATAATAATCTCAAAAAATATGTAGCATTAAAACTGTTAGTTGGTTCTATAGTGGTGCTTATTTTTAACGTACTCGTATGTACGATGTACGTATAATTAATGCGAAAGTCGCTCTGTCTGTCTGTTATGTTTTCCCTCCTAAACCGCTAAACGATTTGATGATTTTTTGGTACAGAGTTTAGTGGTAAAGGTGGTGGTAATGCTAGTTGTCTTATACATTTCTCGTACATGTGTTTAAAAATTTAACAATGATTTTTTTTCATATATAAAATACTTTGTTCAATATAGTGATAACATTTGCATATGTTTTTTTACTTATATACCACAGTTAAAAACTGAATACTGACATCAAAAACTGAATAACGGGGGGCAAGAATCGGTAATAAATGGCGGAGTTCTGACTTGGATTAAAGATTTAAAAAATAATTAGTGGAAATTTACGTTATTAACTACAATACCGAAAATAGGATCTAGGAACTCATTTCTAAGCCTGTCGCGAATAATTCTGTGTTCTATAAAATATTGGTACATTGTTATTTGTCCAGGATCTAGCCGAAGCGAAATCGCACATGGAACAGTTGGAACAAGAGCAGGCGCGGCTGGAGCGCGAGCTGGCGGACACGAGCGCGATGAACGCCCAGTTGGAGGAGCACGTCGCGACGTTGCTGCGCGAGTGTCGGGACACGGAGAAACAGAAGCAATGGGTAACTTTACCTTAAACCTAACGAGTCCCTGGTAATAGGCATGATGATAGTAAAATTCTTAATTAAAATCTCTAAAATAATGTATTTATGTAATAAAATCAAGCAACTATTGAATGATGACCAATTAATATCTAATAATTTTATGAAATAAAACTACAAAATACGACAAGCCGCCATTATATTCTAAACTCCAATCAGAGAGAATTAGCTTCTAGGACTACGTGATGGTAAGTTGCTTTCCTAGCTTTCGTTGATCAGTCGTATTGCTTACTTTTTGTAAGCCTGCAAATTTCGATTGACAATTCGATCGTTACAATTGTTTATTTAAGTGTCACTGTATATGCCATAATACTTAAGGCATGGTGTACTTAATTTGTCATCTATTTTTAATTTTTCAGCTGCTTGAACGTGTTGTGCGTACTCAACGTTTGGGTGCAGAACTGGCAACTGCTATCAAACGGCAATCCGTACGCGTGAGGAAGCCCAAGGCCGTCGTTATAAACGAGTACACCCAAGCGAAGACCTTGAACGAGCGCCTGAAGTACGTGGTGGAGTGTATGATGAACGAGTATCCCTATCTGAATGATAAGCTGGAAGTGATAGCGAATACTTTGAATATTCACATGCCAGATGAGATTCCGAGTCTTACTGAAGAGTGTACCTGCTCTGATGTGATCGTCGAAGACGTTGTAGACGAGAATGTAGCGGAAAAACCTGACTGTCCCTGATTTAATATTATATTTTTGTCTTTTGATATTGTCTTAATGTTTGGGTTTTTGGTGATTAGTATTAAAAGAGTGAACAACAGTAAACGTCTTGAACTTTCTGTTTTTGTTGCCATTGTACTCTTCAGACTTGCCTGCAACTCTTTTTATGTGCCACTGCTAGCCACGAGTCTCTCCCTACAACTGAAGTGGTCCTGGAGTATACTCTACGTACAATGTGGAGGGGGTTAGTGGCGAACCCGTGTCAGATATTTTCGACCGCCCACAAGGCCTCCGACAAGGTTTGACGACTGCTATCTTCTGATAATAGTCGGGACTGAGAGCTTAGCGTGGCCTCCGAAGCACGGAAGCGTGCATGAAATTTTGCCGCTAGTGGTCACCCATCCAACTACTGACCGCGCGAAACGTTGCTTGACTTTGTAGATCGGATGAGGTCACCACAAGCTAGGGGCTATGCGCGCTTCGGGCTATACGTGTTTCTGTCTTCAAACTTTATTTATTATACTATCATAAAATAATTTTAAAAATACGTGGATCATTTCTCCATTTGAGAATCTTCCCAGGCAAAGAGTAACGTCAAAATCCATATCCCCATATGCACCGATAATGTAAGGAACATGAGAAGTCAGGAGAGTATGAAGTCCCCACGTCCCGTTACGACCTTTGGGAGAATGCGTTACCCAATCGAATTTCATTATAATCTGGACAATGACATTATTCCATATTAAAGAGGATAGTAACATACTAAGATTCCATGTCGTGGTTGCCACACACACACAAATACCCCAACAAATACACCAACCCACGGGAATCTAAATCAATATGTCTGCATATCTGTAAATCATTTCCTCTGCGATACCATCCGTTCCAGTCCAATATTCTAAGATTATTATTGTGATATCTGTGCAAATGTCGAACTGAAATACAGCAAGCGCTGGGGCCAACGCTGAGTTTTTGGTATATATATATAAGGACCGCATTTGCGTTCCTTTAAAAAAATTATAAGGATAAACCTCTGTTGTCTAAGCTTTGTAAAGGTAAGACATATTAAGTTGAACATTTATAGAGTTCCCAACGTACACTCGTCACCGTGATTCAGAGAAGTGAACAGTGCCATCTAGTTCATGTTGTACTAACCACAGTTGTGTCACAAATTGAACAGATGGCGCTGTTTACAGTGAAAGTGCTAATATGGAGTTTAACGCCTTGTTCGTGGATGTATGTTATATCCATTTAAAGAGAAATTAAAAATGAAATATAAACCTGAAGTTATTTTGAAGACAACGACACATTCTACAAGCATAGCCCCACACTAGGATTCCCTGTGTGGTGGGTGCCATGTACATACGCCTAATTAATTCCTAGTTAAGACCTATTGTTTTTTATTATTTTACTGTACACAAATACCCGGACCCAGAATAGAAATCTAATTTCATAAGTTCATCTCGAGTGGCGACCATGTCTAGTCAAAAAGATTTGCTTGTGCTAGACTTTGGGGGAAATGTAAGTGTCAACTAGGCTACATACAACACAATGCTCAATTTTCGTGTTCATATAAGTTTGTTGCATAGTCATTTCGACGTTTTCGCTTTGTACTGCGGAACTCAAAACTTGTGTTGCTGTGGACTATTGGCACACATTTTTGGTCGGTGACCACACACGGTGCAATAATACTTGGACAAGTGTCATTTCTGTAAAAGTAAATTCCAGATGGGTTGTGTTGTTTTATGCGATGGATGATACTGTGGCAAAAGTCGGCTTTATTTATGCGCTAAAAACAATAAACAGAATCATATGGACTAAAAAGGAGTAGAGTAAAGAGAGTAGAGAGAAGAGAGAGAGAGGGAGAGAGAGAGAGGGAGAGAGAGAGGGAGAGAGAGAGAGGGAGAGAGAGAGAGGGAGAGAGAGAGAGAGACGCGCACACAAACGCGCACGCGCACGCACACGCGCACGCGCACGCACACGCGCACGCGACGGTCGTATTTTGAACTTTGTAATTGTAATCGATTAATTTTGAATAAATCGGTTTTTATTTAATCGATTCTTTTCCATTAATCTCACATCCCTAGTTTTTCCAAGACGGCCGCGCCGCTACCATGGACACGACGCTCCGCTAGAATGACATTGACAACCGTTTGTCACTTTTGACGTTGGTTTTGTCGAAGCGCCGTCAGATACATGTGATGGCATATTTACATGTCAATTGTCACCCGTGTCAAAAAACTTGGTCGGATCGGAATATTTTATTTTATGTGGCGTTTGACTGAAGAATAATGTTTAAAAATTAAAAACAGCATTTAAAATACAAGAATAATAAGGACAAAACACAACGTTATCATAATATGAGTGTTTGCAGGATTTGTCTTGCCGATACAGCGGAAAAGGACGTTAAAGAACTTGAAGTAAACGGGAAAACAACCAACTATAGAGATGTATTGTTGTTTTGTTTAGATATCCAGGTATGACTTCCCTTTTGACTTATATAGTGCTTTATTTAAGTACCTTCCTACTTAAATTAAGGCATCGTTGAAATCTAAGACCGGTTATATACTACGTTATAAACAAATACAATCCATAAAAGTCCATAGGTTATGTCGATATTTAAAAAAAAATACATCAGTCGCTTAAGCTATTTGTATTTAAAAAGTATAGC
>DWJS01000399.1:0-11591 GCA_018248975.1 Codatractus imalena | reverse complement strand
GTAATGTTTTGATATTGTATGTTAAAATAAAATGTGATATTGTATGGAATCCTATCCACCGTTGTCCGCACTGTACGAGTACATACGAGTACGTACTGTCGAGTACGACCCCTTTCCTTCAGTGCTTACTACAGTCTAAATTTTTATTGAACCATTTTCTTTCTTTCTTTCTTTCTTTGTACACGGTTAAGGCTAAAGAAGCAAACAGAAAATAAAGATACATTGTATCGTATCTTTTATTTTTTAAATCTCAAAATTTGGAAAGTCAATGAATATTTGTGTGTGCATATGTTATATGCATAAACTGTGACCTATAAATTATACAATACGTACATATTTTGGACAGTTCAAATAAGTGTATGAAAGGACATGACGAAGTGGGACTTCCTTTATGACGTATATTCTTATCGTAACTGTTACATTCTGTATCGAAGTTGTATAGTTTTCAGAGACCCTTTAAAAATATTGTTTTTTCGGTTATCCGTTTTACTAATAAACCTTTCCTCCAGCAGACGGGAAATTTAATTGCCTTTGTTCTTACTGCAGTAAGGGACTGTGACATAAGAATAAAAAAAAAAATCTGCAATAATCAATGCAAATAATATTATTACATTATAGTTGTCTGTGTACAATTTGTCCTTTTTAATGTTTCCGTACGTAAATAGTATTAACGGGGTCGTATTTGTAAGGACCTTCTATCTGTTTGGCCGTCTGTCCGTCTGTTACATTGATGTATCTTACGAGCCATGAGTAGGACCATACAATTTTCACGCGTTTATTAATAGGACTGCTAAAACAAAACAATAAAAATATAAAAAGTAAAATCAAGGCTATACCTAAAACAAGGTATAAAAATGAATCCAAACCATCTATCGAGTACCTACATGAAGTACCTACATGAATATTGTAGTATTGCGTAACATTATCCGACGGCAATTGTGTATTATGCTTACAGGATTTTTTAGGCGTTTTTGCTCGTTCCTAATAACGGTGTTACGGAACCTTTCGAGAGCGAGACCGAATCGCACTTGGCCGACTTTCTAATTGCAATTCATGATAATTATTTAGACGTTTTAAAGACGCGCTATGGAGGTGATAGATTTTGATGGCTGTTGGAACTTCAGTCACAATCAAAGTCAAAGTCAAAATATTTTATTCAAAGTAGATTCTTACAGAAATATGGCCTTATTCACCGTTCTACGTTTGGCAAGAACTCATGATGCACCACGCCCCTGCAATCGAAGAAAACTGTAAGCAAAACTTCGCGATACTTTTTGTACATACCGTATATAGTATCCTATCAATTGAAAATTAATAAGATAAAGTAAGTAAAGTAAAGTAAGTAACGGATAAGGATCTTTCTTCTCCCTCGAGTACCCGCGGATACGGATATACGGAACAGCACTACTCAGCATCTATATATAAACTAGAGGCACAAGCCGGCTTCTCACGAGTACAGCTTGCTTATAAAGAAAATGAGAAGTGCGCTTAGCAAGACAACAATACCTGAAACCCGATCGCATCGCCACCGACCGGGACCAATTGTGTCCAAATGGGTGCAAAATCATCCAAGGGTCTTACTCAAACACATACACAAAGTTCAGTTCAGCCTTCTTCGAACGATTTTGTATAGGGCAATAGGTGAAGAGAAAACAGTTCCGTACCTTTTAACCTCCATTTGTCGATCAGAATTCTTTTCTTTCATGTTTAGTAGGTAGCTGTTTTAGTCCCAGCAATAAAACAAATATGACCACACTCACTTAATATTGTTCATGTTAAAAGTTAAAAGTTTTTGATATGAACCTCAAAAGGTTCATATCAAAAACTTTCATCGACGAATCAATTTCACGAATCAAAGATTCGTATTAACGTTTCGTAAGTTTATTGATTTGGAATAGAGTTTTTACTTTTGAACTTTTTAACCTCCATCAATCCGTGGAGCAGCGTGGAGGAGTATGCTCCAGGCTTTCTCCAGTTGTGGGGAGAGACCCGTGGCCAGCAGTGGCACATAAAAAGGGTTGCAGGCAGGCAAGGCAAGGCAGGCAAATTAGCCACGTATTATTTTTTCCGATAGCTTTATTTAAGAAGTCCGTATTCGTCATACTTCTCTCTGTTCTTTGAATAGGATTATTCTTTGACAAAAATCCCTCAATGACATTTAGAAATAAAACAAAAACGAATTATTGTCGAATGTCGACCGCCCACCAGACCAGTGGACCAGTAGCACATTACAATATTGTGGACACTTAATTTCTTAAATATTTATCCTAAAGTAAACGGTCAGGGCATATTTACTGCGATATTATTTTTGACAAATATTTTTAGTTAATTCAATAGATTGCAAGAGATATCTTCGCACATTTTAACTTAGTAGCTATCTATGTACTATATTTTATTGTACATGCTTCTTTGACTAGTAAGTAAAAATAAACTGATTAAAAATTTTCGTACATGTGAGTGTGAGGATGTCAAGATCCGGTACATTCATAGTTTCTCAGAAACCTAAGACCATTTCTCATTAGCCGATTGGATAACGATTATACCGTCGCCGACAATTCAGAGCTACGCCGATATTAAAGTACAGTTTCTAGCAATAACTTATATATCTGTTACCACTGTTTGTATGTCTAGTGTTTAAGTAGTCTATATCTAACCAGGGACTTTCGAAAATTCGTTGGTTAAAGCAAAATGATTTATCGAAATATCTTCGCCGATGCATTCTTAGCGTTATTATAAATGTTATAGTAAGTATGGCGCCTGTGATTGGAAATACACCACGAATAAAACTTCTTTATATTTCTACATGATACGCAAGCCTATATCGATGCCTTATTACACATCATTGGTATAGCAATGCGTGACTAAAATTAAAATTACAATTAAGGGGAACCATGTCTCGGCCAGTTAGCCACCGATATTGTCAATGGTACTTATATATAAATTAATTAATAACTGGTATTATAGTCAGTAGAATTTCTATATATATATATTATGTCGAATTTATATAGTTACTAATAGTAGACAGAACAACGCTCGGCGCTACTGCGGCGATGCTAATGCAACTCTTGCAGTTTAGAATTAATTCCAGTTAGTTAACAGAGATTTTAATTTCAGATAGTATAATGCTAAGTTTATAAGTGGCAGTAATTAAACTATGATGACATAAAGATTCATTAACAGATTCTGAAAGTACCTGAAAAAAATCTTCTGATAAATCGAATCCTTCACCGGTTTACTAGCAATTTACGAGTTATTTTTTGTAATAAATTATTGTATTATTAGCAATTATAAAAACATTAGAAATTAAATCACTGAAGTACATAGTATAATATATTCTTAAAGGTGTGCGAAGTCTACCGATCTGTATTAGTCCATCGTGGAGGAAGGCTATGCCTAAACTATTTTCATTGTTAGACTAGCCCAGCAATAGGGGAAGTAAAAAAATAAAGGGTTGATAATATGTACGTTATATTTTTGCATGACAGACCTCCCGATGAAGATACCGCCTCACACGAAAGCGACTGCGACGAGGAAGAAGAAGACGCAGAAACAGTACACCTGAAGCCCAGAAGGCCCTTTTGGGCTAACAAGATCCAGTTTGTTCTAGCGTGTGTCGGTTATTCCGTTGGCCTTGGAAATGTCTGGCGTTTTCCTTACCTATGCTACAAGAGCGGTGGAGGTAAGATGTTACAAAAACGTATATATACTTATTCATACGTACTATTAATGGCTTCCTATAAAATTATCGCAGTAATTGTACAACAAAATACACCCCAATTGACACGTCCTGACAACAAGCTTCTAATTACATAAACTCGATTCTGACAGTCGTGACAAATAAATTTGTTCCAATTAGCTCGGATGTCCACGCACAAAAATTTTTTGCACGAAGCCAAGCAAATAAAGTATTTTTTCTTGGACAGTGTAAATATGGTGACAAAAAGATCGTGCCAGGAGTGGCAATGCCTGCCAGCTGTAGGGTGTGTTACAGGTAGGCATTCTATTATCAACATAGTATGCCGAAATGGCGTCAATTACACCTATTTCCACGTCAAGATAATATTAATTTTATCAACTTACTACGATAACGATATTTATTGACATCTAATAACAATAATATAAACAGGTAATGTTATGTGCATATATGAATAAGTATATGAAAGGTAATCGTAAAAGCCTCACAAAATATATTTCACTTCCTCATGACTTACAAGTAAGTTTATTACCTACACATATTTAACAGTTATAATAAATTTTCAGTGGTGTTCGAGTTATGGATGACTAGAAAATATTTCTTCTCCTTTTACGTCGAACTAGTACCTATCTCATATTAGTATATGTAATGAGGTGATAATGAATGCTGAGTTTAGTTTTGTATATACATAAATCGTGGTGGCAAATTATGTTTGTGTCACCGTTCGCTAAGTGGCGCCGCTTTTCGCCGAAGCGCCAACTCGGAGGACCAACATTGTACACGCCGGTGTAAATTACAGCTGATGCGTTCAGTAAACTGATCGGTCACGCAAAATAAGATAACACCAACTACGTCAGCTTTAAACATATTGTTTAAGATTAATATAGATGGATAAAAACTAATTGCTATTTGACGGGTGTTATAAGGCACACACTAGCGTACATATTCTTCAGGGGTAGCAACGCGACCGAATGCATATAGGACTCCAATCATATATAGAGTAAACTACAAATATCTGGGCGGCAGTGACAACTAATATGTAATAGGCACTATAAACAAATTAGTTTAGTATAGACAGTGGCGAAGTTATGACTATGTTAATATTTGATTCGAATTACATGAAATGTAATCTACATCATTATAAGTATTTTCGTATTTAATCACTTTCATATACAATCAATCATACCCAAAGTTGTAGATATTAAGATCAGCTACAGGTAGATAAGGTACTCCCAATTAATTTGTTATTCCATCAGACATTTTTGCTCAACCCTCTCCTTATTTGAACACACTACAAACAAAATATCTTAAAATTAATACTTTTGTGGAAATTTGACAATTTATTTATGATGTATGACTAATACCTAGCTATTAACAACAATATCCGGATACACCCAATGTAGGTATTTACTATCTCTAAAATTTCGGGTGATAAGACTTAAGCACCATTTCTGGAAATACTTCTCTTTTCACTTATATGGATATGACTAATGGATTATAGCAACACTTATAAAAGACGCTTTCTACACTAATAGCCCCACACTAGGTTTCCCTGTGTCGTGGGTGCCATGTAAACACACAAAGACGATACACAAACATCCAGACCCAGAACAGAAATCTAAATTCATCATTTAAATTTCTGACTGGCCGGGGATCGAACCCGGAACCCTCTGCGTGTCAGATCGATGTTTTAACCGCACCGCCACGCGGGTCGTCTTATATATATATGCTATGTACTGTCAATATATTGATGGTGCGAAACAGTTCTCGACGGGATTCACCACATCGTAGACCATAAATAGGCCTTTGAAATAATTTGAAATTAATAATGAATGACTAATTGAAATAATTTACCCGATAATTATTGCATAATGTAAATCTTATACAGTGCTTAATTATCAGCTTAATGTATAGTAGTAAGTAGTTGTCGTTGAAATATGATTGTTTATTTCTAGTCAGCTTCAGCCTTCGGGAACACCCAATTAAAACCAAAAACAGTAATGCGTAGCACTGTAAACAAAATAACAGTCACCCTCGCACGAAAATAACTGTGGAATGCCGGATATTGCAGGCGGTCCACGGGCCAGCCACAGGTGCCCAGACGTGCCTCGCCAGTGCGCGTTGACACTCGCGCCTCCGCGCACACTTCTAATTTAACAAGTCTGAATCGATCGTAAGCACGATAAAATCTTACCAAAAATAAAAGTTGACTTAAAAGTGCTATAACTAATAGTGTTTTCAGTGAAGTGCATGAACTTGGCTCTAAAAACGTACATTTTAAGGATTTAAGAGACATTTAATTTAAAATTCAAGTTAGTGGCCAAAATGAAGGTCCTAACAGTTGAAGATAAGGTGGCTAGTGTTGGGAGCGGGAACGAACCAACAGTTGAGGTGGAGCAAGCGAAGTTGACTAAGGAGGAACTAAACAAGTAATTAATTTAATTGGAAATTTTATAGGATCTTTGAAGAATAACGTCCGTCGTAACAATAGTTGAGCTATTATTAATTTTGAAGTTCCTTCAAGGAGTTTTTTTAACTAGTCTCAACATATATTTAGGCTGTATCTAATATAAACCGCTAAAATTACATTCATTCAATAAATTTGATGCTTTCTCTGAAACTTCTCACAATTTATTTGACAGAAACATTTTTCTTACAAATAAATTCGTGTTAGGTACCGATAAGATAGTGTGAAAATGTTTTAAACTGTTTTGTTATTTAAAACGAATTACTACAGAAAATAGGGCCATTAAGCGAAAATATCTTTCGAGATTACTCGAAATAGATGGGAACGCGATAATTTATATTTTACTATAATTTAAATTATCATTTATTTTAAAATTACCGCTTGCGTGATTTAATTTAGCTCAAAAGTAGATTTATTGCAAAATAGCAACTGTATATCAAACTGTGTAAAGGTGTGGATATATTAACAAATACCAAGAGGTTTTAAAATGCCACAAACTAGATGCTAGAAATAGACTCGATAACGCATCATCCCCACATAACAAACTACTGATCGATGTACACAAATTAAAATCCTTATAAGTCGAAGATACGAAAAAAATACAGCCATATTAGAAACCATTGCGCAAAGAGACGAGCAGAACGTATACACGAGCAAGTTCGCTAGGTCAGACGCTGTTGGCGCACGGCCAATATGACACAACCGCATGGTATGCGATGTTTACGTGCGCCTGCGTCGGATTGTTGTCGTGTTTTCAGGCCGCGACGTTTGTGTCACGTCTGAAAATCGTCACAACATTTCTGCCCCAAATATGTTCCACAAAAAAATTGGTCGCACTGCTACAAGATCATCGATAGAGAAAAACCTGTTCTAGAAGTTTTAAGCCTTTCCTTGACTATCGATTTAGCATTATGAACTATCAACTATGTGGTCACGATTAGTAGAATGTGTATGTAGTTTAAACAAGTAGAATTCATCTAACTAGAATGATATATTGAATGTAGATTAAGAGATATCAGTAAAGCTTTTGATAGCTTTGGCGCGAGCTTAATCTTTTTATCGCCTCCATGATTCATATATGAGATCTTGTTTATCAACAAACGATAGGGTAATCGGTGGGCGGTATCTATAAGAGTTTTAGTTAGTAAATCACTTAAATATGCGCGTCCTTAGTCTGTAGTGTTAAATTATTTCATGGCAATAGGATTGGCCTTGCTATTAATTATTACGAATGACAGCATATCTTGTTATAAGTATATTACATCACTGTGTTGGTTAAATTTGTTGTGTGGCTTTCCGAATAATAAAACTGTAGTAGCCGTGTACAGTCTTAGGATAGCTATGTTTTATTTGCATTATAACTGTCAAATGCCAAAATTAAAAATTTGGTTCAAGAGCGTAGGTGCGTAGCGTACTTTGCTTCGTATGATTTTTGGTTTTAAGTATTTTTTGTGTCTATAGAGGCTGCCCCCTTGGTGTTTCGCGCGTCACATCATCTATATACATCTGTGGCGCTCATGCTTTGCCTGGTGCGGTGAGAGCATTGAGGCCAGGCCTCGTGGTCAGCGCAGCTCCAGAATTACCACCTCCACCAGAAGATTACGTGCCACGACACTATGTACCGTTACTAGACACTCCAAATTCAGACATGCACCCATATATGGAAAGGGTTGCTGATTTGATAAATGAGGTAAGAAATAAAGTGCGCGTAAATATGTATATGACATAAGAACTAGATCTGGTGGAACTTTTACATTTGCGTAACTATCACCACTTAAATGTGTCTCATGTGAGACCTAGGATAAACTACTATTATTTATTCGTTCCTGATAGTTAGTACACTAAAGACAATAAATTTTCAATAATTAAAATCAGTTCACAATTTTCCTGACGAAAATATCGGAAAACATAAAAAGACTAACAGACAAACATATAACTTTCTTATTTTTGAAGTTTGCATAGATACTGGTACAATAATACCTCTTGGATGTTTCATAGAAGTTTCAATCGATTCTGCGTTCATCCCAGACGTTTATCGCCCGTAACCTATTCACGTGTTTAACTAGAGCTGCATCAGTTGCATAAATAAACAATAACAGTTTGTCTTTTGCGAAGTGCTTGCAATCTGGAAAATAAACTTTAGATTATAAATAGAAATAAACATGGTGGGAGTTTTTCCCGATTTCTTATTCCTTGTGATTCGTCTGTTTACTTTTTATACTTTTAGTTGGATCCAGAAATCGACGATGGATCCACTAAACGTCACCACTGCCATAGTCTAGCACCCATAAATTACCAATTTTAACTACATGTATATCTCTTTTACACGAGTTTTAAATTTTAGACATTTTTAGAAGCAAATAATCACTTTTCAATCACT
This sequence comes from Codatractus imalena, assembly GCA_018248975.1. NCBI lineage: Eukaryota > Metazoa > Arthropoda > Insecta > Lepidoptera > Hesperiidae > Codatractus > Codatractus imalena. The sequence continues at coordinate 3,050 of DWJS01000399.1, read as the reverse complement.
AATTCAGTTTTAGAAGGTACCTTCTTATACAATTTATTTTATACTATTTTTTATTACTTCAATTTAAATTAATCTTTCCTTTATTAAAAAACTTCTGTGCTCGTCCCTATGTAACCTCGAGTACCTAGACATGTGCCTTGTTTGCCTTAGGAACAATCATTCGTCATTGGTTGAATCCATTATAAAGTTCTGTCTCATCATATAACTTCTAGAAATAATTACGTTTCTACATTGAACATAAATATCTATTGCTCCAAATTATCATAATAATAACTGATTTATATCTTGCATCCTTCATTCACTAATTTATACAAGATATAAATAGTTTGACGATTCTACAACTGTATCTTTATGATTTTTGATAACTGCCTCTTTCTCAGATAATATGCTTATGGCCATATATGGTATGACACCAAAAACAAAGAAAAGCATTGACAAGTTCGAAAATGTTTTCCGACACTTCCACAGAAAGCTTTATAAGCGATGACATAGGCAACTTACAATTTAGAATTCTAGTCTTGTTATAGATCTACTTGTTTAGTGTTCTAGCGTAATAGTTGAAACTTGGCAAATATCTAAAAGCCTATTTCATTACAGGTTGTCTCGAGGGATGAAAATGTTCTCGTGCATTGTGTTGCTGGAGTTTCAAGATCAGTCACTCTCTGTTTGGCGTACCTCATCAAATGGCAAAAGATGACTCTTCGAGATGCGTACCATCACCTGAAACAAAGACGGTAAGTTACAGAGAATTGGAATCAATGTATTTCTGTGTAATAACATCAGTGTAAAGAACTGATGTGAGCTGGCTTGCGGGGTGTGGGATTCTTATATGAGGCATTCCAGTATATTTCTGAGGAGAAGTAATACATTTCTGGCCAGCCAGGTAGGGCTCCAATCCTATTTGGAGTTGTTTACTGATGTCCACGGGCGAAAATAGCCACTTTCCATCTTGACTGTATGTTGTTTTCAAACCAGAACTCAATAGACTTTAACATTACTGTTATCTGCATTTTTTCCCTTATCCTTTAACTACAAAAGGTCTCTTAACCTTCACCTCCTACTTCTCCATATTGATAGCTAACCGATGAGTTTAAATTTCATTTCTTAACCTGGGTGTTGGTGTATTCCATGTGGTGTTTGTGTGTCCATGACAATCAGGATTCAAAGCTTCGCTGCATTTAAAATGGGTGCTGTTCGGCTTCGAGTGTAGAATTATTTAAATTGTTTATCTTTGCAGACCTCAAATACGACCAAACACGGGATTCTTCAAGCAACTAATTAAATACGAAGAACGTCTCTTCGGCGAGGCATCCGTGAAGATGGTTTACTGCGAAGCGATTGACAAGGAAATCCCGGACGTCTATGAGCCGGAATACAGCGCCATGACCTGGTTCAGGCAGAGGTATGGACCCATCGAAAACAGCTGAAAATCAATAATCACATATAAGTTAGTTAGGTAACACTATACAGGCTTAGTAACATGAACGTTAGGGTTATTATAAATTTTAAGAAAATCATGTCCGAAAGAAACATCATAATAACAAGAGAAAATTTAAATTTGAATTCTTTTAATGTCTGCACTATCACTGAAGAAACAAATATTCGGATAGACGTGTCGATGTTGCTTTATCTGCTAGAAATGTGATAATGATCTTCAAACGACCGATCAGACTTTCTTGAAACATAGCTGAGCATTCTTGATCGAGTCACCTTTTAAACACACTAAATTAAAATCGTTTTACCGTTGCCTAGCTAAGATTCAACAACATACATAACAAGAGCTTCGCATGTTGCTGCATCTTAGCTCCCGACGGTAGTTCGGACATTTTTGATAACTAACCCGATGATCATTGTTTGTTTGTCAATGAGATAATGTTATTATATTTTAAGATTGAGTTCTTTTAAGAATCGGTGCTGAAGCAAGCATGTTATTGTTTCGTTACGTAACTGTATTGTTATTATAAATTTGCTTAAATGTACTATTTATATTTGTGAAAAATGAAGCAACAGCATACTTGTGGATTGTTTATTTTAAACAGATAAATACTTGACTGTTTGAAATGTTGAAAGTTTGAAATAAAGGGATATATCGCACCCTTAGAATTACAGTGTTATTTGTGAAAACCGTTTTTTAAGGAAACAGCAATTAACCAACATAAAATAGTTATTTTTACCATATTCCACAAATAAGGATGTGTTCAAAAGAAGTACGTGTATTTGAGAGAATTATCTTACGGTATCCATGCCCAGTAGTGGGTCTTAAGATAAGTGGAGTTATAAACTAAACTCTTTTTACAATATTTGGTAACGAGTCACGATAATTTTAAAGGTGCAATATTGTCGGTCGCAAATTTTCTACTGTCGGAGCTATACATGTATAGTAAGGAAAATTCTATGTAATTGAAAAAGCGTATTGAAAAGGCAGTATTGAGGCTGTATAAAGCGGTTAGTTAATTCAGAATAGATACGATGCCAAATAAATACACGTATACATATACATTACTAAGACAAATGAAAAATACATTTTTGTATGCAATATGAAATGCTTTAATCAATTAATTTCAAGCAGTTTAATTATGTTCATGGCTGTATGACCTCGATTTCTACGCCTTTGCATCGGCTGATATTTAAAAAGGTTTAAAAATAAATACATGTTGTTGTTTATTTTTTTAAATTGCTTCTACCTCTAATACTTATATGAATAAATGATTAGCCTCGATAAAGAATATCCAAGGCAGTTCTTATATATTTCCCACTCCCACAAAACTGCTGAGTTTTTTTTGTGACAACCTTTATACCTTTATGAATTGTATATGTTTTAATTCCGAGAGTACAAAATTTGTTTCCAGGCCTTATTTGTTATGTATGCCTATTTATATAAGACTGAAATAAGTGCATACGTAGTTTCTAACTTAATATAAGTTTAATGTCTTTAATTGTTAAGGTGACATATTAAGTATGTATTGTGATAATTTGTTCTTTGTTTAAGCTATTGTTATAATTTATTTATAAATGATGGGACCAAAATAAATAAGTTATAAATTGTTATT
>DWJS01000398.1:0-11592 GCA_018248975.1 Codatractus imalena | reverse complement strand
CTTTACCTAATATAAAGATTTTTTCATTTTATTGAATTAACAACCTTATCGCTATGCCTTTAAGAATACATATCAATTTGGTTTGGCTTTCATATTAAGCGGCTAAATTACGTTCGGCTTAGTTATATTAATTTTTATTAATAATTTTTGCGTGATTTGTGTCCAAGTGACAACGCTCCGATTTTGGTTGGTTACTTTTCTTTTTACATCGAACTAAGCGAACGCTCGGCCGAGCTGCATGGTAGGCGGAATGGGGGAGTGTTAGGTTTTATTTTCGTTACGGAATTTGTTGATTCGGTCGTCGCGCACAAAGCCTATGCAATAGGCTATACGCGTCAACGCGCTTACGCGTTAACATGTCGGGGCATTGAAAGTGTTAACCAGTGCTATTTAATGATAAGTAGGACCTACGTCTTAACGTGTCCTCCGAAGAACAAAACATGTGTAATAACGTACTCTCTGAAGCTTGACCCGGGCACGTAACCACTTGCGGTTACTCATCCAACTCCCGACCGTTTCCAATGTTACTTAACTTTATATCTATAAAGACAGATCGGTCGATCAGCACAAGTCGTACTGTGTCAAGCTGGACTTGAACCGGAAGTATGTCATGACCCTAGCGAGCTTAGAGCCCGCCAACCAATTGGACGCAATAGATACACGTGTAGCGGCTTATCTATTTAATTATATTAATTGAAGGATTTATTTCCTCCATTAGCGCCTACTTCGAGCCATGTGTCGTCAACGTTTATTTGTTTTTGTTTTGGTCTATTTCAGTAGTCGTGTTAGCTGCCGTGCCCGATCTTAAGCAGTTTTGAAGCACTACGATATTAAGCAGTTGTAAGTATTATTTATTATTAAGTAGTACCTAGTATACCAGGTTTTTCTTTATTCAGAAAGAGAAAGAAGAAATAATTACGACACTAAAGTCGTTGTAATATGAATGGCAAGGACATACAACAAACTTCAAATGCAACATAAAAAAATACTGTTTATTAAAAAGGACAGAAGATTTTAAAGATATTTTATTGAACCATCCTTGAAGCATCAAATCAAAATCCAAATAAAACACTCACAATTGGGTAAAAATTGACAAAATACCGGTAAACACACATCAGTATAAAGAAAATATACTTATAAACAAAAGAACCTCCTGTGGAGTCAGTCAAAAATAATAAGGCTTGCTTATAAAAAACAATATGTTGTGTTTGCGTGAAGTCGGTTTAGTTTGGAATTAGACTCTACAGAGAGACAAACTATCAAAAACGGTTTATTATAGAGAGAAGCAGTGATAGACTCGTAAGTTGATATTTGCTCCTTGCTGGGGTTCCCAGATTCTAATATCGGGCACGTATCTCCTAACCATGTGTATTAGAAATTACGTATTACTTGATATAATGGTGAAAAAGTACATCGAGAAAATAGCCTGAGAGGTCCTTAAGAACTTCTGGAAGATGTGTAAAGTCTACTAATCCGCACTTGCCCAGCGTGGTGGTCTATGACCTAGATCGTTCTGGTTCTGAGAAGAGACGCTTGCCCAACAGTGGGTATGCGTTGATGATGATACATTTCAAACATAAAAACAATTGCCATAAGTTCTTTGACGCCATTACTGCATCTTAAACTGAATCGTGTCGTGTTTCTGTTTGTCTGTCTCAATTATTACTGTTACGTACCACAAGCAAGCACTATTCACCCTTATTGCTCAAAGCATTCGGACGAAAAACGTATGATCGGCGAATTAATACGAAGTCTTCTTTGAACCCTTGCCTCTTTGTATTAATACCACCAATTATGATTCTCGTAAGACATTTAACATCGTTTACAGCTTGTCGTATGCAATTGTTAGTAATTATTTTTTTTAAATATTAATTCTCAGTGCAAGAGATATTATCTGTGTTCCAGTATTCGACATTCGACTGTAACTAATACTTTTGTATATCGAGGTCTTTTGTCAAAGATTCTATCAAATTGACATAATAAAGTTCTTTGCGGTATGAACGTAATTAATAAACATTTTATTGAATTCAGTCTAATGTGTTTAATACATAAAAATATAATTATGATTATATTTGACATTCAGTAAGACTATAGAAAAATAATATTAAAGACAAATTTATTCAGTAATTATAAGATACAGAAATTAAAATTATTTTAAGTGTCCGCCTGAAACAGGATTGTCAGCGGAAACTGAATCCGATTGGTTGGTTTACGGTATTGGTTTCAAAACCGAAACCAAAATTGATATAGAAATTATAATAATTATTAATATACACCAAAAAATATGATTTTAAGCCGAAACTTATCCCGATTACGCCACGGCGTTAGTTTCGACCAAAACCGAAATCGAAACTTTTATTGGGATTTTTTTAAATTTCTATTGCATACTAAAATTTGGGGATGTAGGGTATTTTACCTATATTTTAACCTCTTCATTTAGCTGCGAATAAAACATATAATCTTGGTTTGACGCGATCTCTTCGTCGTAAATGACATATCATTATAAAATACATTTCAAAGCCGACGACTACTTCCAGATATTAGAGCAAACACAGTTTAAACACACAACCAACAAACAAACTAAACAACTAACCACCCAACCAACCAACCAACTTACCAACCAACCAACCAAATAACTAACCAACCAACTAATCAACCAAACAATCGCTTCAAATAATCGCTTTATTAATATTACGTATTAATATCGATATAGAAGTATAGATCATTTAAATATAATTTCACGTTATATAAATTATAATATAAAAATAATTAACTCATACCCATATAAAATTAATTGACTCTTCGCATTGACTTCCATAGTGTGGATTATGATGTACAAAAAACAAATAGTTTGTCCAATTAGAAAAAATGTGCGACGACAAAATTGCTGACGCGTGGGCGTGGGCTTATCAAGATGGCCGCTGAGTTCTGGTGAATAAATTATGAAAGACAATTATTGTCGACTAACAAGGCTCATTTAATGTTGTTAGATCCTTATTTGAAAATGTAATCGCCCTGTGTAATTGGTTATGAAAAGAGTCTTTCATGGTTCCGTACCCAATGGGTGCTAAAGACCCTGACTAAGGTCCGCTCTCACAAGCCGTATTGGATGGATATTTGAAATTTAATAGAAAATATACTACTATGGTCATTTTGATAATATATGAAAATAATTAAAGATACCTGTAAGAATTTATTTATTATTTTATCTTTATTTGGGTAACAATTACAATATCGAACATAAATATAAAGATACAAAAAGTAATACATCATTTAGTAAAGATTTCACTTATACCTAATACGTACAACGACTGGTAACAGACATGAAGAAAAAATAAATAAAGAGAAGGAACAGTGAGCTTTATGACATCTATTGTGTCATCATGGCGATGTGCTAGTACCCACATGAAGCGTGATGTAATATTGGTCGAAACCCGGTGGGATATACATATTTCTTTGCGACTACCGCTACATACTTATTTCGGATCGACGTTTTTAGCTCGATCTTAATGACGGCAGTACGGCATTTTTCGTAAGCCCGACTCGCACTTGACCGATTTTGTATAAAAGAAACAAATACTATCCAACCGATGATTTACTGTCGCTTATTGACATCTTTAATCAAACATAAATATGATTGGAGTCACTCCTGAGATCAGCGGTAGACGCATTGGTACCTGAGGAGTAAGTTGGAATGCCTTGAAGTGAGTAGCAGTATACCCTTGCCACAACCTTCAAACCAGAACACATCAGCACTTGTCACCGTTATTATTGCTCCGAAGTCGAAAAAAGGTTAATCTCCATAGCCAATATACATACCCCTATGGGTTATAGGACACACACCTACATAGAATTTGTAGGCGTTGATGGACCCAGGCATAAATGAACAAAAATACCCAGAGCTAGAATAGAAATCGAAATTAAGAGATCTCTAAGGCATGTGCTACAGTGGTAGAGTAATATGTGGTGAATCACCGATTACAGTGTTTACAATATGGTTGTCAGTGGATACGGTCACTTCGGAACAAGCGAGGCCTTTGTTTTCGCAATTATGCGCTAATATGGCGACAGTAAGTAAACACTATTTATTTTAATGGCGGCAAGTGGGACCAAGTTTATGAGAATGGTTCCGTAGCAAACATATTAAAGAATAATACGCCATTTTTAAACTCGACGCAAAAACGTGGTATTAAATTTGAGGTGTGTATCAATGTGTATGCATGCATTTGTGTGCCTGTTTGTAGAATCTTAGCTCTTAAACGGATGTACTGATTCAGTATGGTTTTTGTTTGTAAGATGCCTTTAAAAGCCTTAGCTGGAAATCTGGAATTACTCCAGAAAATATCCTTAGTTATTTGAAGACATTCAGCTCTTTTTCATCATCATTTATTTCGTCAGTTGAGCTTTTTTTTTACTTTAGAATCTAATCAAATTAGTTATGAAATGTAGAAAACAAACTTGCAGCATGCAAATACTATTTATAGCAGTTAGGGATGTAACAGGTACCTAAGATTGGAATCCTATCTGATATTGGCCCAAGATGTGTTGCTTTCTTTTTGAACTATATTGAAAGCTTCGTTATTATTTCTGCCACGACTAACACGTCATAAATCTTACATGAATGTTGAAAGACACAAACATTTTGGTCTTTTACCGTCAGGAAGTTTGCATGCTCGTTTGCTGCTTATTGCATAAACATTTTTATCGATACTCACAACCCTAATGATCAATAGAGCCGCCACACGTTCCGTGGAGTCCGAGGGCATCGCAGAGGGCGGGCGTGAATGCTACAAAGTGCAAACACCAAAGGTTACGGCGGTTATCTGCGCGGTCAATTACGAGAATGTACTTAATGTACGTAAGTGTAATTGAATGCACTAATGTGGTTAGACTTAAGATCTAAGGTTTGTTAATTAATGGTGGAAAACGCTCTACAGTTCTATGCAGTGATACCATAGTGAAAACAAGTCATCATCGTTCGTTCGTCTTACAGATGTGTAGTGTAGTGTGTAGTGTTGGGTGTGTAGTGTAAGTTGTTTCCAAAAGACAGATATTTTTACAATATCTATTTGGCTAACGAATTTTCTGTCTAGCTGTTGTTAAGTGGCCACTGCTGCCCCTGGACGTCTGTAACGGATGCCAGATAGGATGGAAGTACTATCTGAGGTTAACGATAGATGCATTGCTTTTTGACCTTTGACAACTAAATTGGAAGGTCTCGTATAAATGTCTCTCCGCACCCTTCAAACTGGAACGCTTAACTCTGCTGTTGTTAGTGTGACGGTGGTGTTTCCGGAGTCGAACGACAAAGAGTTCTACAAAAGTCATAGATTTAGAGACGTTTAATCTTAGCTGTGAGTCGTTATTATACTGCAAGTATATTTTGCTTTAACACGTTTTAGTTTTCGAGATAAAGATGATTGTCTCTATGGTCATTAATTGAAGTTTTATTTATCTTCTCTACACGCATCACATATTTCTCTATGTCCATAATGCCACAAGATTGAGACCAAAACACAGAAGGACTACCATAAGGCGGGTATTTTCAGAAGTGTTCAAACGATAGACGAATTCTATGAATTCCACCCTTACTACGAATCTTTTAATGATAAACCTTTCAACCTATAAATAAACCGGTTCAAGATCAAAACATGCACGCGTAACCCATAGGGTATTTCTTGGAACAATTGGCAGATAACACGGTTTATCTCGGTTGAGTTACGAAACATACGCTGTTCATTGACGATTTTATGAATTTGATACTCATGTTCGTTTTACGCGAAACAAAGTCTTTGTTACACAAACAATAATTATGTTGTATCAGTTTTATGCGTCGCGTTCTGGTTCGAGACGTATGGTTGAGAGATATTTATAAGAAGTATTCCAAGTGAGGTGTAGGAACGCAAAAGTGGCTGACCTCAGGTAGGACTGTAATCCTATCCTGGGTTGAAAGACGGCAGTGGCCACTTACCATGTGACGAACTGTATGTTCATTCGCTGTTTCTATATAATACAAATCTACGTTATGTTTTGTTAATGTAAATGTACAATTGTTTTTAGAATGTGATTATGTAACACTAGATTTATTTCGCAGTTCATGGCCTATATACCAAACGTAATTCACATTGAACGTCTAAGAATACTAATTATGTCCATCGTAGGGGTGGTCTACGCTAGCTTAAAACTCAAAGAACATTACCTAATGTACCACTTAGTATTATGTCCACTAAAGTACCACAGAAATGAAACTGGTGACGACAGAAATAGGCCGCCAATAGTTCGACGAAGTTGAACCGTGGAAAGTTCAAATTGTAATTCTTTACGAACCTGCAAGTATTACGGTTCCAATATAATACAATAGAATACATTAACATATTATTCAAGGATGCGTAATATTACAAACGCAATTCCACAAATAAATTGCGATAAACGTGACAATGCGATAGCGAAGGACGTACTGCGTCCTCCGCGCCGCCTGCGCATACCCAGTTGTGACGCAATCGTTGACATGTTGCGGTCGTGTAACGCGTAATAGTTACTCTACATGTCTCTATAGTCAATATATAAATAATGCGATACTTTATCAATATGAAATGATTGTGTTAAATTATGTTCCATGTTTCATTTTTATAAACAAATAAAAAATAAAATATAAAGGTAATAGAACTCTTTGGTTTGACTGCAGCTGCAAGATCTCTACAACAGACAGAAATACCACGACCTTTTCGGTTTATATAGTATTACATCATTGAGTAGTAAAGCCGAAATATTTTGACGTGTTGTAGCAGTGTATCAAGTTATTCGTTGCAGATTTGAAGAACAAATTCAAACTTATTTATTTTACATTGAAAGTCATAGTTGTTGTGAAGCGTTAAATATACTAGTTACCACCTTTCCGTCAAGTCAATTTCCCACAGGTTTATGAATTTCGTTAATTGTTTGATTGATGATTTTGCGCTAATGTGAAGCTAAATGATGAGTGATAACTTCTGTTAATGATTGATAATTAACTTTAGGCACGTAATCTCAGAATTAGCGAAATAAAATGATCAGTACAAATTTGGATCATCTGGTCTCACTAACTTAACATATTTGTAAGAAACTTAAGTCTAAAGGGAAGACGTTAATTATTTATGTACTAGATATGGACACCGTAGGTGGGCTTTCTTTTTACAGAACGACTGAAGCTGATAGTGACAAGTTGACAAGCCGTTTCGCTTATACGAATGACTTCCTTTCCGCATATCTACAGTTTGTCAATCCTGCTAAAGTTGAGTGATTCATATCTCTATGCTGATGGCAGCTTTGCTTAATTAACATTTGCCTATAGGAGGTGGCTTACATTTCTTGCAATTTTCTCCCGCTGTATAAGTTGAAATGATACTTCGTTAATCTAGCGTCGGGAGTGATCCCAGCGTAGTTAGTGCTCAAAAAACATGTTTTCGCTTTAAGTGTCAGTAAGTTAGCAAAAGGTGTTAGAGCTTCAGTGAAAAGTAATCTTGAAAGAAAAGATATATTCCGTATAAAAAAAAATAAAAAGATAGCCATCGCGAGGCGCCCGGCCATTTAAAATAGAATATAATTTATATTAAATTAAAATCATTATTTAATTACAATAATAATTACATCGCCATCATCACGCCGTGATGACCTCGGCACGGCCACTTGACTGCATGATGGTGTGACGGCATTTATTGCCAAGGAGGATGTGTCATATCAAAAACCCCATGGTCTGTTTTCCTCCATTTTAACCATTCATAACCTACGTTTTAATGCATATTGAATGGAATAACAGATACGTCAGAATGTCAATGATTCGGTTGTAGTTATCAAGACAGGACGAGATTTTGGTCCCTCGCATCCGACAGTGGAAGCGAGCTCTCCACTCACGATGCCAGTTCCTTTGTAAGTAGCTAGTGTCGTACGGCAATTTGTCTTTCTTCATCGCTTCTAGTTTTGTTACTGACGTAAAAAGATGAGTGTACTAGTATAAGTTTAGTAATTGAAATAAATACCGATAGAAGCAGTTATTTTAATTTTAAAATTAAATTTTAATTATTCTAGGTAACATACTTGCTGCAACCATTTTTTATTTCGTACGAATCTCTCTTCATAACTGGGGTAACCTGGACCTTTGACCTTCGGCTGATCTCATCCAGTCTCCACCATCTGTCTTCCTCATGTCATCGGTTACACAAACCAGAGAGCGTTCTACACAACAACTGCCGATGTAATAATAGTCACTTAAATGAATTAACTTTAGATAATTAGTTTACAATGTTCCATTCTTCAAATCCAACAAAATTTTTTTTTTTTTCTTTCTTATATTCAATGGAATTGAATTGCCCGCTCCTCCGCGCATTTTTTTTTACTCAACATAAACTTTGACGATAGGTATGAAGAATTGAATCTTTAAAACATTACTTTTCTAGCTACTTTTAAGGAAAATATGAACAATCTTGTATTGGTATGCCGTGATGATCACTATTGAATGGATGGCATGAACTGAATAAATCACCACACGGATGTGGCAGGCAGGTGTCGACACCTATCTGACGTTATCGACTCGTACAGGAATTTATTTATAGTAAAAGAACCCGCCATAGCTATTGCTCGTTAAATTTGTTTACGCACTTCACAAGTTATGAAATACTTATAAACTAGCAACCGAATGTGAGGCCACGTGCCCAATAGTAACACCCACCGCTTCTTACACCTCATGAATAGTACAAATAAGTTTAATTGTTTGCCTGTGAATTGAAAAGAACGGTTATTTGTTTACCTTCGTTTGTCAAAAATTTTAATAAGTTTATCTACTTTTTCTGTTTATCACATTACAGGGAATGATATACTTCATTTTGATCATACATTTCAAGGGTTCCTATGTGAAATTGAAAATCCCTGCAAGTGGCTGTTCACTGGCGGAACCACGCGCGGAAGCTCATGGTAAATATATACAGGACGATCTTGAGTTAGATATAAAAGGCTACAATACTTTCATATATGGCAAGTGGATTATGTAGCATTGCTATTTAATAACTGTGAGCAAACAGGATGTAATCACACATGGTTATTTCGCAATGGTGACTGTAATCACAGGTACAGTTAGTAGGTACAGTATAATAAAGAGTACAACCGTTGCACATAATTCTATCCAGTTCTTCAGTTTTTAAGTCAAATAAGCTAGTTACAACAATCAAGGTATAAAAAATCCAAATTTTTGGATGAATTCCAACAGACCATAATTAAAAAATTGTGACTCCCAGTTCTAGATTTTTGATGTAATTTTTTTATTACGTATGATTTCGGAGTAGATAATCATAAAAACGAAATCGAAAAACAAGCACTCCAAATATTTAATTCTCTTAAAAAAGATCTACAGGCTTAAAAAAGTTTTTTATAAATTCCGCTATAAAGTTTTTTAACAAATTTAATGCCTTTCAAATTAAAGTGAAATATTGTTTCGGTTGTTGAAGTACGATTTTGTTAACTGCATAACATTCCCTCTTCGACATTGTCGGTGGATTTTGATGAAAAAAAAATAACGCATGTTCAAGGACATTTGGACATTTTGGTATAAATGTGGATATAATGGCTAATGGAATAAAGGATAATGTCGATGAATTTTTAACTTTAAAGTGTCCCAAACGAACGCTGAAAATTTCAAAACACTGTGATTTTTTTCTTAGTACTCTAAAGTTTTCAACAACAATCAGCATAATTTTTAATATCATATTCATTTTTCAAAAAAATAGCGCGTTTATTTACTGATAATAATTTACTGACCACTGAATCAGTTCCGTCACTTCAACGTACATTTCGGAAGCATGCAGCGTAAATTATTATTCTGTGTACATGAATACCTTATCCAAATAATGTCCATTTATTTAAATCGAGCGCGTGTTGGATCGCAAACTTCATAGTTGAGTACGCATCGGTAGATCACGGGTAAAGGCGGAAGCGACACCACATCCGCTCATTATTGGGCGAGGCTTTCTACAGCATCGTCACGCGAAAATACCACTAATATGTTATAAGGTTAGAACCAAAACGCCGTCAATCAGTTTGAGAGGAGAAACTAGGTGAATGGGATGCGTGGTGTTATATTTTGCAGAACAATAGGTCATAAATGAGGTAACAAATACATATTCAGCCGACCAATCAGCTCGAACTTAATTTTAAAGTTTAGTTCAGATATACACATTGAACTTAAATATCACATATCAAATGTATTTTTAACGTACAATAATGATGTTAGTATATTAATAGATGAAATTCTTATTCTAAGACTCTTCTACATACTCTTCTACACACTTCTAATTCTTCTTCTTCACTTCCTCTACAGTATAATAATTTAAACACAGACAACTATAAATAAAATTAAGGAAACCATCCATAATTCTCGATAGCAATCTAACAACGATTTAATAAGATAGGACATCGTGCAGTAGCAAGACAAATTGGCTTCACCGAACTGCTCCCAGGAACAGATACTGGTGATAACAGTAGAGATAAGCTGGAGCAGCTCTCATTAGTGTAATGGCGACGAACAATGCAACATGCGCCCGCGCATATGTCGCGGCCGTGGGAAACTGCGCGGAGTTAGGGTTGACTCCACATGCAAGAGATCATAAGGTTTAATAATATAAATTAAATATAATATGTTAATATAATATTTTACAACGCCTAAACTCATGATACGCTTTGGTATAAAAATATATCATTTTTTTGGTTTAATTTTGGAAATAGCTGATCTACTTGACGGGGTCTTTGATAGAAGGTAGGAGTTACTAGAAACTTATATATGGAATAATGTCAATATCCACCATGCTGGACAAGTGCGGATTTGTAGACTAGACGCACCGTTTTATTTTTAAACTCTCAGACATATAGTTTCCACATAATGTTTCCGCTACACAAGTGATAATTAATTTATAATAGATCTTTTCGATAAATCAAAGGTGCTTGGGATTCGATTCTCGAACAGCGATGTGAGAGGTCGATTTTCAAACCACTAGGCTATCACTACGTCATTTATTTTCAATCTAAATCAAATAATTGTTAGAACTTAATTGGTTAAGCAATTTTTTTATATGGTGTCAACCCTACTTCCACCACATGATGCGCATATAATAAATAACATTTGTTATACAAAATTAAACTAAACCGCGTGGTAATAAGACGCAAAACATATTACATTATTTTATGAAATATGGCACACAAGTGGAGCGAATTGTCAGTTTGTTTGTTTAATCGATTTATAAACTGAAGCTCCTAGTTATTTGTTCACGAGTTACGTTCGCAGCTGAGCAATTATATTTATTTGTTTAATTATAATAAATCAAGGATATTATACAGAATAAGGTCGTATTTATCAGATTTTATAGATATTACAATTAACCTACTTAGATAAGGCAAACTATATTTCATGTAACTTATGATATTTTAGTATTTTTGGTCTGCTAAGTAATTTTGGCTATGTTTTAATAGCGATAGCTGTGTCATAGCGGTAGTAATAATAATTTCACCAAAGGCTAATTGTGTAAGAACTTATATGAGTGTAAAGGAAGTAAAAATCTGGTAGTAAAAAAT
>DWJS01000397.1:0-11595 GCA_018248975.1 Codatractus imalena | reverse complement strand
CAACTTCAAAAGCAAGTGACAATTTGACATTTAACTTCTTGTGTCATAGAGTATCTAGGTTTTTTAGGATCCTGGATAAAATAATTTGGGTTAGGATAAAATATTGAATTAAAATTGATTAACAATATAACACAAATTAAATACTTTAACTTTTACAATCACATCGTTTATTCGTTTTATTCTGTTTTATGATATTTTTTGTTTTATGAATGATACTACTAAGGGCCTTAACAAACTCAATCCTAATGCTTAACTCGATTTGGCAACTTACTGCATTTAAAGGCGGTATCGAGAACACTCGTTGTGTCGATTGTATTATAATAAGCTAACCAGTAATTATAATATTTATTATGCAAGCAACTCTGAATACAATTCCTATTTAAGTATGAACCATAATCGCGAGACTTTATATAATAAGCGAGAACCAGCGGCTCATTTACAAATATATTACAAACTTATATTCATTTTGATTAATTCCATGTTCTATCATTTTTTTATTTATTTTACAGTTAATATATTTTGGAATTAAAAGTTTGATAATACGGCGACACTTTCACAAGGCGTTCCAATTGATTTTTTACACGTAACAATGTATAGCCGATATTAGGTTACCATTCCCATTTGTAATTGATATCTTAATTTTTATAATAATTCGTATATAATTTAAAAGAATAGGTGGAATGCAAGGTCATTTGATTCCTTAATAATGATATTAAAAAAATCATACCTCAGTACAATTTTAGTTTCAGTGCATTTTATTTATTTCCATATGTAAAATAAATTTAAAAAATAAAAATAGATGTATTGACTCGAATATTGTTACTATTTACCTAGGCAAATCCAGATGAATTAAGTAATAAAAATATTTAAATATTATATAACAGCAATTACTTTAAAGAAACCAAATGAAAAACAAATAATTTGAGTTTAAGTTATCAATAAACACCCGTTACTCCGAAATCATTAGGAGGAGGAAGTTCTTTTTTACTAGGCATATCACATATGACAGCCTCAGCAGTAGTCAGTAACGAAGCAACACCACTCGCATCAGTTAGTGCTCGTTTTACAACCTTCGTTGGGTCTATGATTCCTTTTTCAATCATATTGACATATTCATTATTGAGGGCATCGTATCCAAAATCTGTTTCCATACCTTCTACTTTTTTTACAACAACAGAACCATCAAAACCAGCATTACTAGCTATTGTCAGGCAAGGTGTTTTTAACGCTTTTTTGATGATGTCAATTCCTATAGCTTGATCTGAGTTAGCTGGGTGTAGTTTATCCAAAACTGGTATACATCTTAATAAAGCCGATCCCCCACCTGGCACTATCCCCTCTGCTACAGCAGCACGCGTGGCATTAAGTGCGTCAGAAACACGATCTTTCTTTTCATTAACTTCCACTTCACTGCTACCTCCTATATATAAAACAGCTACTCCAGATTTTAACCTAGATATGCGTTCCGTCAGCTTAACCTTCTCATATTCACTTGTGGTGTCCTCAAGCTCAGATTTTATTTGATCAATTCGTTGCTCTATATCATTTTTATCGCCTTTACCTTTTAACAAAAGTGTGTAATCCTTAGTAATCAAAACTTCTCCAACTTTTCCAAAACTTTCAGGTGAGCAATCTTCAAGTCTAATTAAATTTGCATCATCTTCGAATACCACTCCACCAGTAGCAATAGCCATGTCTAACAGTGAACTTTTCCTGTTCTCTCCAAATCCAGGTGCCTTCACTGCTGCTATTTGCAATCCAATTTTCAATTTATTAACCACAAGAACTGATAATGGTTCTGCATCAAAATCTTCTGCAATTATTATCAAAGGCTTCTTTTGTAAATTAGCAATTTCTAAAGCAGGTACGATTTGCTGACAAGTAAAAATTTTCTTTTCGGAAAATAGCACTAAAGCATCATTATACTCAACCTTTGGTCCTTTAGATGAATTAATGAAGTATGGAGAAATAAAACCTCGGTCGAATTTCATTCCTTCAATGACTTCTAATTCATCGTTTAGCGTTTTCCCGTCTTTTACAGTAATAACACCGTCTTTACCAACTCTGTTCATAGCAGCAGCTATCAATTTCCCAATGTTTTGATCACCATTTGCTGAAATTGTAGCCACTTGTTCTATTTCTTCAGAGGTACGCAACAACGACAAATTTTTCCACTAAGGCATAAAATTTGCCACTAGCGGTCATTCATTTAACTAATAGTGTCTAAATACTACTAATGTAGTTAATACTAAAGGAATAGATCAAGTAGGTTACTACTCTAAAGGTGGTAAAGTTCTGGATCAGTATAAAGCTGGTGCAAAACTGTTATGTTTTAAGGGCAACAGTAAGGCGGAGATATACACATCAAGAAGCGTTTGCAGATGGCGTTGTAATTCGACGATTGTGCGGCGCAGTACTATTCATGCCGGCTTGTCACGGTTTCCAGATTCTATTGCCGGTCGGATGAAATAAATAATGATTTTAGAGTTAGTCACAGCAGTCTTGGTATCTTTTCTTCAACTTTATCAGTTATAAATATAAGGACACAGATACACAGACTTTCATTTAAGTTATGGCACCCAAGCCATAAGAGTATTTTCACCGGTATGGCAAAATGAGGTGTTGTCTAATTTTAACATCTATATGTCTGTCTGTAGCATCGTAGCTCTCAAAAAGATAAAAGTTTTATTTGTTTGTCAAAGACTAAATAGAGAATGTTCCTAGCTATGATTTAAAATGTCTGGCGGTCCTTGTGAAGATCATTAGAACTTTGTCATCAGCATGCAGAATTTTTAATTAAATCTAACTTGCTAATTTTAATCAGTCTTTGTAACTAAAGACTTAGTACAACATCATTTCAAGGTAACCCACATCCTAACTTAAATATCACCTTGAAGTAGATAAAGAGATGCCCGCACTAAACAAAGTTTATAACAATGTTCCCAGGCAAGTTCGCAAACACAAGTACAAAGCAAACACAGGGGAGCTAAATACCTAATAACATAGTAAACCTTATTCCCGCCACAAACTGTCTGCCCCAAGCAACCACAAGGCTTCCTGCGCCAGATTGGCACTTGCGTTGTCTGGATGAACCGGAACCTAGTGTACATGTCGTGGCCAGATCGTAGATTTGATTATTTCATTAAATATTCGACCATTGATCACAAACAGTGCAAAGTTGCGTAAAGATATGTAGGTATTGTGTATCAGAACACAGTATCTAAGAAAGAAAACCTAGCTAGTGCTAGTAAAGTGTCAATAGTATTAGTAAATTGCACGATAATATTAGTTTTGAATAATATTTCATAATGTTTTTAAGCTATTACATAGCTTTTATCGCGGGCATTGAGCGCGGCGACCGTATCAACAAATTCCGTAACGAAAATAAAACCTAACCTGTATGTATATGGTACGGATAGAGACGAGCTGCTCCGAAATCATACGAATATGTAAGCAGCTGAAAGTGTAACTTGAATTAGTATCAAAGAAAATACTTGAGTTAATATGAAAGAAAAAAAATACTGCCTAATATCAAAGAAAATAAATAATAATAATTGCAAAAGTTGATAAAAATGCTATGCAATAGCTTTACCGCGGCAGTCTCCGAGCGCCACACGTATTTATTTTATTCTATAAGTTTGATGAAATGTCGATCTATGTTTTCATACTATTAATACTATTATATTAATCTAGGGTGTCCACGATATAAAAAATAAAATGAAAGTTCTAAATAACTCAACCTAACTTATACACATAATTGTCCGCTTTTAAAACAGAATAATTGTCGCCACCATGATGGATATCAGCACCTCTATCGGCGTACAATGTAACTATTTTACGATATAATCACTAGCACACACAATCACAGCATATCATTTTATATATTTTAAAGTAGTTGTGCGGTCAGGCGTTCAAATGCAATCAGCATTTATATATTTATCTGTCCAAAAAATCATGTGGCCAGCAAATACTTTGTTATATGATGAAATCCATAGAAAGAATACGCATTTAATATTTCTATACTGATTCAGCTCTAGAAATTTAAAAAACGACGTTCCCGAATAACTCTCCTGATATATAGTGCGGTACAAAATATCAATGAATCTTCTAGACCTTATGAATCCCGGCGGACCGCAGCGGGCTCTGTCAAATATTGTATGAGATTGAAATATCTGAATAACAATAGTATCTTGTATTGCAAGAAATAATATTAAATTATTGTGGCGTGGCAGAGCGGCTGCCTACCGATGTGATATACTCAGAAACATGTGATGAATTCAGATTTCTGTTCCGGTTCTGGGTGTTTGTGTACTTGTCTTTGTGTTGTATATATTTTCAGATTGGATAATAACTTTTCAGGAAGATGCTGCTACCATCTCCTTGATGTTTAAGAATTTTGACGACTCGTGTGGCGGAGTGGTTACAATAGCGGGTTGACACGCAGCACGCAATAGAGGGTTCCGAGTTCGAACCCCGGAGCCAGAGGTCTAGATAAAAAGCCTGGGTCTTTTCGGTTTCATTTGTGTGTGTGTGTGTGTGTCCATGGCACTAACGACATAGGGAATTCTAGTGTGGTTCTTTCATTGTAGAAAAATAAAAATTAAAATCTGGCAAGTGCGAGTCAGACTCACTCGTGCAGGGTTCTGTACGTATTATTAAGAAGAAAGATCGAACAAGAGCCCGTTTGTAGCAGCAACTACAACACATACAGATAGCGGTAGATATCATAAAAAAATGAAAATTCGTGTGTATCGTGAAAATTTCAAGTGTCTAACTATTTAGTTAGATGTGAAACATCTGCTAGACGTCCCAAGAAGGATAAGGTTTTTCAAAATTTCAACATTCCGCATGTTACTGATACTTTTTAGCATAATGTTCGAAAGAAGATGTTTTGTTCTACTAATTTATGTTGTATGTTCGAGTTAATTTACAAAAGACTAAAATGAAATGTCATGTTGAGAAAAATTAGCATTTCAGCATCTCGCATTGCTTTTAATGAAAGTTAATTATTGTCGTTTAGCTCGGAAAAGAAGAGGTGATATGTTTGTCTTAATGTTCTTTTTATATCTCTGTCAGCGATATCTCTGTCTATTGTAAACCTATTTGAAAAAATCTAGTTTATTTGTCTCCCGAAAACTACGCATAAACCAACACTATTTAAATCATTTTTTATTTTGTGTTAATATCGCATTCGATTATACTATTTTATAAAAACATTTTTATAACGACAAAGGAACGAGTGGATAGTCTAGCGTCTAGGCTAAGCTCTAGCTTAAAGCGCTTTATCCGAAGCCTTCAAGATAAACCCGCGATGTGACAGCACAATAAATGGCGCAATACCCGTTGGTGGGGAATGCCGTACCCGAAGACAGACGCCGGGCAAAACAACCTTGCTTAAATAGATTAATTAATACATTATTTATATGTTACACTAGCTTGTATCCGCGCAGAATTAGGCTTCGAGTAGCGTATTTATTCTCCAAGGATTCATACTTATTAAATACTCGTATATTCCTTACTTAAGAAATGATAACATACACCGATACACATAATTCTCTATTTTACCCCTTTCTAGTTTTATTTCGGTGCCAAAACTTATTCTATTCGTTTCAAGGTTTCGTCAATTTCTATACCAAAATTCATCAAAATTGTTTCTTTAGTAGGCGTGAAAACGTAACAGACCGATTTACTTTTGCATTTATTACATTAGTTTGGTTTATGGTGAGAATGAAGCTGGACCGAAGAAATGAAACCTTCGTTATTTTTCGTCCCTTCCTTCGTTATTATTTATTCCTAATAAAAGTAGTGTTAAGCTAAGTTAAGTTAAGCAGTGCAGTGTGGTGGTTTCAATTATGTGGTACGGGAGAGATACTTGAGCTTAAGTCGTTAAGAGTAGTAGGGAGTAGTGGGAAGGTGTCCTTAAGGGTTGCAGTCAGCCAGCCTTGAGGGTAGCAACCATCTGTTTTATTCTGGTTTGCAGAAAAAAATAGTAATATACAAGTACAGCAAACTTATGAAATTTGAAAACCAATTTCATGAACACAGATGAAATGTCACAGATTTTGGGCTGCGGACCACAAATGGCGATAATTCGGTAATCGCCGGGTCGCCGGCCGAGATTAAATGGTTATGCATAGCAAATGCCAATATCTGGGGCGCACCATACCCAGATTAGTTTTGCAGTGATTGACATGCTTTACTGCTTTGTTAGGTACCATCATAGATTATACAAAAAGGTAGATAGGACGACGACACATTTGTGGCCGACCTCAAATATTACTCCGATCCGATTAAGGGTATTTACTTAGGGTAGGGTAATTACTTACTTCAGGTGGACTGTTTATTTGCTTTCTAATATTTTATAAAAAAAACTATACATTTTATATATACAGAGGTACTCCTGTCAAATATATGAAATAATTTTAGAACCTGATCGCATAGGGGGCACCCCTACGGGGTCCAATTGTAAATTCAAAAGCGTCCAGGGATCCACCAAAACATCGAGAATCCATCAAAATCATGTGTGATTGCGCCGCACGTGTTTAAGCCATACAGAGACGTATCTTTCTATTTATAGATGCTATCACATTAATCTATTTAATGGAACTTCTTCAATCGGTATTTTTCTGTTTTTTATCAAGAAACTGTAGATATTTTCGGAACAAAAATAGTTTTACACATTGAGAAGTATCTTTGCGAGAAAATGATATGAATCTGAATTGTCATTTTTAGAATTACTCTTTGCGATTGAAACAACTTACCCCTTACTTACTTGCCTGTGTTCCCGTCTGATTATTATTTAGATATTTTCAAGACAAGAGTGCTAGAGTTTGCTAGCCTAATGCGATAACACCAAAGACTATATCACTATTTGTATGCCACGTTATCAGCTGGGGCCGCAGTCAAGCGTTGGGTTAGTAAAAATGCTTTATGAGCCATATGAGTAAAAAAAATACAGTTAGATGATTAATTATATTTAATTATATTTGTTTAGTTTTTGTATTTAGGAATTTTATCAAATGCTTATAAATTTAAATGATACCATAAAATATATTCATAAATTTGAGCTATTAAAATAGTTGAAGCAACAGACATAGATAATTCCATTTGTTAGTAGAGGTAAGGCCAACACGGGTACGTACGCACGACCACAGAGCATTTATATGCATATCACTGTACAGTAATTGATATTGAATAATGCATTGTAGCGCAATTGTCGGTACAGTATCTGTGAGCGTTATTCCGACGCGCATTTACACAGGACATCTACCGTATCAAGTGTACTAAACTGGAATGCTTTGTGAACGTCCTTAGCTTGAAATCCTAGAAACACAACAATTTTTGTTGAAGCATTTAAACTATTGTTTATCTCATTGGATATGGGTTCTTTTTAAAACCACTGCAAAATAATGGAAATTTTAATTCGGTGGATTTGCTTACTTTTGTCCTCTATTATTAATTTGTCACAAATTTTGTCATTTATAAACCGATATTTTGTTCTCAAAGGGGTTTCATTTTTTCATTGGCACTTGATCTTCTATTTCGAAGATACAGAGGGTATCCTCAAACTGGATTAGTACAGTGTACTGTTGTATTGGTAGGTTTATGACAGTCCATGAATATGTGCGTACCTTACTGGTCAAGGACTTTCTGGACTGAAATCGGTTCTACAAAACTGCAATCTACAGTTTCAGATGGCAAAAAATTTACATGTTGCGAGTGATGTTGGTTGTCAATAACGTGTTTTGCGTAGTAATTATTTATAATATAGCAAGCGAGAATGGTAAGTGGACACTGCCGCCCATGGAAATGTATAATTAACCTTAGATGGAATTGGACTCTTACCTAAACTTGGCCACAGAAGCGTTGTTACTTGTTGTTGTAGTTGTTGAGTAGTATTGCCTTAAACGTCTCTCCGTTACCACAACCTACAAACTAGAGCACATCAACGCTTAACACTGCTGCTATAAGGCACTAATGACACACTAACTGTTGTTATAAGGTCGAAAGACGAGGGAGTTTTCGGACCTATTCCACCAAGCTACTCCAATGCGGATTAGTGCTGAGTGTGAAGAGGCTAATACATGTCTGATAGTTTCAACCCACCCAGAAGGCATCTGACAAGGCTGAAGGAGTGCTATTGAATTATGATAAATGCAATAAAATTAAGTTCATGTACTCTCCAAAACATGAAATCCCGTATGAAATTTAGTCATTACCTGTAACCTATCCAACTTATGACCTCGCCCGTAGTTGCTTTGCTTTCTTTAATGTTAAATAAATACATTTCAAACAAAATTTTAAACAATGAAGACCATTTAAATGTTATAGCATTCAATTATTTTAAATACCCTATAAGTGTAGAGCCTCCAGTATCGCGCGATATGTATCGACGCGGGCGTAAATCGTGCGACTAAATGCGTTCAAAAAGCGTTAAGAAAGACCATGTTCTATTTGGGCTGGGTCAAAAACGAAAACCAAATAAAGACCTACGTTGAACTGAAAGGTGTAGCAACGAGTTGCAGTGAATTTGATGTTAAAGTTATTACGGTCAATTGGACACGTCCTATACGTATTGGATGACAGAATCATAATTTTCATCACTCCATCCTAAAGACTAAGTTGGAAGGTATCGTGTCAAATGTGCCAAATCACATACCTTATAGTCTTGTATAATCTTGTTTATATTATTTTGTTATTTTTTTATAAAATCATAGTGATTTTAGTACTATAGAGTATTAAATAATCTTCAAACCATTCATAAAGTTCATAATAAAGTATAGTAAGTACAAGTCCAGCTATTACTTTTTCGAGGTAAATTACTTGGCCTTGAAATAAAGTTCGGCGCCACTCCAGCTAATTTTGTTGATGAAGTCTCTCGCTACCTTCTTCACTATATCGTCCTGGTCCCCTTAAGTTAGCAGTAGAATCAAAATGACCCGTTTATTTTAAATTCGACGACACACGGAATTGAACCGCCAATACGGCACGATATCCTATCGGTGCCGACATAAATCGTGCGAGTAAACAGACGATCGAAAAATCTGCGGTGACACGGTGTTCTATCAGGAAGACAATAAATAAAGTGAATAAAGAAAAGAAAACACCTTGAATGGCGTTTGAAACTATTGGTGGATGCAGGGACCGCTACCACGATGGCTTTTATATACGAAGCACTATATATAGAAATGATCATCAATAACCATTTCTGTCCCACTACTGGACAAAAGTCTTCTCTCAGCGTGAAGGATTTAGGCTATAGTCCACTACGCTGGCAAATTGCGGGTGAGTAGACTTCACACATCTTTGAAAACCTTTAAGAATTCTTAGACGTGTAGGTTCCCTCACGATGTTTACCTTCACCGTTGACCAAGTGATAATTTATTTCTAATTCCGTTATTTCTAGTTACTTATTATTTCTAGTTACCAAACGAATTCTTAACCGCTAGGCTTACTGTTTTTTATTTATTTACAAATACAAATCTACATTCTGGTGGTATTGAGTTGGAGCCAAGATATGTTAGTCCTATTGGAGAAACACGACCGAAGTCGAGTAATTATAACAAGATCAAAATTGATAATTGTTAAAGGTGAGAATAACATTTAACTATCTATAGATGCTAGCAATATTAAAAAGCTAAATTGAAATTAATTGTTTGGAAGATGGTTACAGTTCATGAAAGTTATCTACAGATGTAGTAATAAAGCCGAAAAGATTGCAAACATATTTTTCTCAATCGCAATACTTTACAGTACGGCAGCGGCACATTACGGGACCGTACTATCAGACGCGCGATAAATCCGCGCGCAGCGAGTGTGGGTTGCCTCGGGAAGAACATGGATGTTGGAAAATTTGTGAAATGGACGAATCTGTTTGTAAAGGCGTGTGCGTGAATCAAATCTCTGGCGAGATCTATGAAGAATGACGTCTTAATCAGTCCACTTTGCACAGTCACAATCCAATCAACTTTGTCCACCAGTAATTATATCAGACACGGAATAGATTTTGAAATTAAAAATTTGAAAAGAATTTTCTAATTAAATAATTGTTGTGTAATGTTCATCAGGCCGCAAACAGATTCATTAATACGTTTTATGACTAAGTAATAATGAACAGTCGACCGATAGAAATTTAAGTGAAGTTTACCAATAAGACAAATAAAAATAATTTCACTAAATTATCAAAACCCTTTAATATCGCTTGTTTGTGTTATTCAATGAAAAGATTTTTCCATATCGGTTGATAAATGACGGAGATATGAAGTAACACACAAAATAGTTAACCCAATTTAGGAACCTTCTCCTTTTTGAAATTGGTTTAAAATAAAATGCAACCATTTTGAAACGGGATTGAAATACGTTTTTACTCTTGAAGACTCGGGTAGTCCGCAGCAGCAAAGACACTTAAGTATAGCATATCCTTCAAAACAAGTCAAGACAGGCACTGAATTCAAGAATAGGCAATGCAGTGGTGCCTCCAGTCTTGTCCTGTAAATCAAATTTATGAATATGAGGAAAGAGATGAAACAATTACATTTCAATTATTACAATATAATTGTGTTCTCCAAAAACTTTCTAGATCCACGTCCCGTCCCGCTCTGGTAAACTTATGTCTCCCTCGGGAACCCTGCTCGTGTCGCAACAACTTTTTATTTATTTTAATTCTCATTACACATTTAGAGAGGGTTCCAAGAAGTTCATGAAACGCTCCCCACTCGTATTGTGTGAACGTGATTACGCCGGTTTAAAATGTCGAGCGTGTGTTGCTTGTCGTGGGTTTACTGACTTATGGTTTTATCGTTTCCATCTTAAAGTTGTATTAACCTAACCTCTTTTATTACATTTTAAGGTTCCATATCCAAAGGTGCAAACGGAATATTTTAACTGCAGTCCGTCTGTACGCCTAGCCGTGTCCATCCATCCCAGGGCTATATCTTATGAACCCTAGTAGGTGGACTCTTGACATTTTCTCAGAATATGTACTGCTACGAATGCATAACGAAAATAATAAGTGAATAAAAAGTAATCCATTATGTTTTTACCTGTAATAGAATATTTCTTTCGACAAAGAAAAATTCGACAAGAAGGCTTTTCGCTGCCCGATCTTTACAGCCTTGGGCATAGGCCCTTTGTGCTCTTATGTGGAATCGGTGCTGCTTATACCCTAAAAGTTTACCTGCAATTAGCCGACTGTAAAACAAACGATACTTTTGAAGATCGTATGATGGCGGTATAAACATGAAAATGGAATAATATATTAACAACAAGTTAGGATACGGTGATGTCGTGTTGTATCCAATCGCGTTGCGGTACCACTTTTATATCGAACTCCCACACGATTTTCGTTAGTCGCCACTGCGAAATCAGCATTGATTTTGTTATCGTGTAAGATCAGCAAACGAGCATGCAGTCCACGTGATGGTAAGTGGTAAATGCCGCCCATGGACATTAGTTATCATCCCTAAGTACAATAAATCATACCTAAGTTACATCACAGATGCCTTGCTAACCCTGAGGACTAAGATGTTCGCCTCGTATTCAAGTATAGCTGGCAAGCATTGCTTCACGGAGGGTTATGAGGGTGGCGGTGGTACC